>JACXIV010000090.1:405277-632735 GCA_014737475.1 Bombus confusus
GACCGCAATGCATTTACCATTTTAAAGAATAAATTCTCTAGAAAATTCTAATCGATGGAATTTGTAATCGATCTTCGCTTCTTTTTATCATCTACAAATTACTGCACCTATATATCCTTAGATCCACAGAAACAACTCTGAGAGTAATAAAATCGGATTGGTCCTTTTCGCGTCACTCCGTTCAAATCTCTAAGATGTCTATTAATGCTATATAAAAGCAGACTCAGGAAGCCCGACATAAATAACATCGGCAGACTATATGCCGATTCTCGAGTTACATCGGTAAGATTGGAATGTAAAATGTGCACGACCCGAGTACCAAAGTACACGTTCATCTCTTTACAATTTCAGCCACTATGTCGATACTTGACAATGTCTTTATTCGACGAACAAACAATCCTCTATTCGCTTGCACGCGTGCGGACCAGCTTGCAAAGTATTCATCGAAAGTCGTACACACTTTGCACTGCAATTGTAACAACAAAACAAGACTAGGTGTATACCAAAGGTACTACTCAGTTCTATGTAATACGCTACCGTATCCTGTCAAACAGAGGGAGGCGTTGTGCGAGAATTATAGGATTACGTGTAAATACGTACGAGGTGAGGGGGAAAAAAACTGTTGCAAGATGTATTATTAGATAGTCTATGTGCGTTATGACATGGAAAGGAATGCGACAATTATGGAAAGGGGCGAAGGGGAAAGAGAAAAAACCGACTAATATATAACGAACGTAATTACGCGTTAGGGGGAAAAAACAGAAAAAAGTAACTCGACCCGTTACGTAAGTCTGTCGTCTTGTAAACGATAGGTAACGAAGAAGGATATTACAGGTACTTGTATGCACGTCCCTCCACAAAACCACGACATGCAAACCAGTCATTTCTATGCCCGTGGACTTTATACTTTGGAGCAATAAGAACGATCATTGTGTGCGTCTCGTGCCGTTTCCATGGTTCGTAGAATCGTTTTAATTCACGCTCTACATTATTTGTATATGTATATATGAGTACATGTAAAAAAATAAACAAAAAAAAAAAAAAAAGAGAGAAGGAGAAAACGTACAGAGAAACGTGGCAAGAAAAAATCTGTGTAATCACTGGACAGCACTTCACGTTGCTCCGCGGTAACACCGAGATCGAGCATACAGAAAAACCATAATAAAGAGTAGTAGCGAAGGGCGAAAGGGCTAAGCGAGCTCCGCGATCACGTGGACTATTCTGGAAAAAAAGCTGTTTCGTAATGGCAGAAAAAATATCGATCGTCGTTTATTTCTACGGGATGCGAACTTTCCACGTACGCTCGATGTCAGGGCCCTCGACACGCCTTTTCCTCCAATCGTTCCACCAAAACTCTACGGTATCACAAAGATATTAGAAGAGCATCGAGAAGAAGGTATACACCGCCGACACCAAGTTAAAAACATCACTAGCTACGACTCCTAGGTAATATATAATATAGCACGAAGATTTACTTTTTCATCCTTTTAGTAATTTCTTTTACTTCTTTTTTCTCTTTCTTTTTCTTCTTTTTTTTTTTTTTTTAGTGAAAAAACCTTCGTCTATTTTAATCAGGATTAAATTATCATGCAGAATAATATTTAGGCATTGGTCTAGTATTCCCTTTGGCCCCATTATCACTCTTATGACATAAGATTACGCGTCTTGTGCAACGTTTTGCTCGATCTGTGTTCGGTTTTCAGATATAAATTTTCTATTTTATTTGTAAATCAAGCTATAAAAAGGAAACTGAAGAAACGTTCAGTCTTGCAAGGAGAGAGAATGGAATTTCCACGATCAAGAGGGAATACTTACGATGCCTAAAACACTACCGTTCTCTGATATCCGTTCTTTTCTTCTTCGTGCTTTATGTATCATTCACCAAACTCGCGTAATGTTCACACAACTATCCAATCAACGAACGTATTTGCACCAGTGGGGAACGTTCGCGTAAAAGCGCAACGTCACCGAGCGTATTGCCTCGATTGGTTTTCCTGCTTCGAGCTCAAAGTGTCCTCTACGCGGCACAGAGAAAAGCAAGTTCTCTTAGGAATGTGGCGAGGGCTAGAAATGGATTTGTGAATCTCGTCGTGGGACTTTTCTCATCGGTCACGTCGAATCGACTGGCTCAGGAAGCTCACGCGCATTGCAATTGCAATCGAAATAATATGGTTTTCATGTGTAATTGCAATGTAACTTCAGGCTCTTGCTTAGAAAGAAAATGAAAAGAATTTCTCTCCTAAACATGGACGTGCGTAAAGTAGATGCCGCGTAAAGAAGAAGCTACTCTCCGAAAAATTAGAGCTTAAAAACCGATAACATTGGATGGAATGTCCATTTACTTATATCCCTAATAAAAATATTTCTAGCAAAATATATAAATCATTCTTATATATATATATTTATATACGTACATATATATATATATATATATATATATATTTATATATATATATATATGTGTATATATATATATATATATATGTATATTTCTGCGTTTATATTTCAATTTATTAATATATATGTATATATATATATATATATACATATATATATATATCTATTATATGTATATATTTACATGCGCGTATAAATTCCGAAATCTTCAAGAAAGATGAAATTACATTCTTAGGCGAACAGTTCGTAATTCATGATTCAAGTTTTAAGGCACTTTGCGAAGCACATGTCATGCATGACAAATTGAAAGAACAACTCCTACAGAGTACAAGACACGTATAACACAGAGAAAAAGAAAGATACATAGTCACTTCGTAACGATATATTCTGGCCCGTGTAACGCGACCATCGAAGAACTCATACGTTGCGTAAAGAAATAACATATAAAGAAAAACACTCTAAGTACTGTTGCTCAATTAAGTATCAAAAAAAACCATCTCTGAAACCATTACATACATATGTATATATAATCAATATAAATACGTATATGTGTATATATATACATAATGATTAAATATATATATGTATATAACTTTAGTTAAAGGAAAGTTCGAGAACAAACGATCTCTAAAATAACTGACTCTAAAATAACACGATAATATGAAAAATGGACTTGCACAGAATATCATGCGGAATGTCATTTGTAAATAGTTGCCATGGACACAGTAGCGTGCGTCGTATATGTTCGTAGAAAGATAAATCGTCCATCGTAGTAATAGTACAACACTCTTTCACGCAGTAACGATGCAACTGGAATAAATTTGGCCGTCACTCGCACGGGAAATAAACGTCTCAAAATCACAACCTCTCGTTGCAACGACTACGAGAAACGTACGAAGGAACGAATAATCAATCGTTGGTCCATATTGGCCGATCGATTCTTGTTCAAATTCAACCGACAACGTAGGAAAGTACATAGAAGATAGATGCATTAAGAAGAAGACACATCGTTCGTCCGCTGCGTTCAGAACGATTGACTATCATCGATACTTAGCGGCTTAACCTATCAAATCTGAGGATAAAATTGAGCAGGATAAGGCAAGCCCGGTGCCGCGGCAGGAGCTTGCGCGTGAAATGCGGTCGCTGGTGTGTGCCACGTGGCACGTTTCGCGACTGTGCTTGATGTATCGGGTGGGAAAGCGGTTTCCCAAGTTCTTTTTAGTCCCATTATAGCGGCCGGATTAATGGGAGCAGCCTGAACGATAGGTGTCAAGAGACCATGCGGTGCCGGTGCGCGTAAAATAGGGATTCGAGAGGGTACGTTAAAAAGTAAGAAGGGCGCCGGCGCGGGTTGTTGAGCGTGAAGCGCCGCTGCAGCCGCGGCGGCGGCGGCTGCTGCGGGAGGTGCCATTGCATAGGCAGGAATCTGATGCTGCGGATTCGGTCCCGGTAGAGCGAGCGTCTTAGTCGTAGCTGACGAAGTTGGGGAAGCAGGAGTGGTAGAGGTAGGTGGTGGATTCGAGGCTAGAGCCATTAGCCAAAAGTCTTGATTTCGGATTGCCTGCGCTTGAGCCTGAGCTTGAGCTTGCGCTTGAGCCTGCGCTTGTGCTTGGGCTTGAGCCTGTACTAACGCGTGAATGTCCCAGAGGGGGGGTTGCGCCGTCGGTACCGGTACCGGTACCGGCGTCGGCGGAGGCGGATGTGTCAAAGTTGCAGGAGTTTGTGTGGTCAACGTACCGGGTGATAGCAGAGCCTTGGTTGACGCTGGAGTTACTGCACCTGTCAATACCAGATTCATGTCATCCCCACTGCACTGGAACACTTCGATGTATCGCTGTTTCTTGCCGTATATCATGTACCGATGATGTCGCTGCGACGCGCATGCATATGCCGAACTTTCGCTGTCCATTTGAATAAACGCTTCGCCTGACGGTTGACCCTGAACGAACAAACCGACGTACATCGGTTACTGATTTGCAAGAAATCAAACGTAGTTACGACACAGAAAGAACGCGTGTACGTACTTGAGCATTGTAAACCATATGAACACCCTGGTAGACAATATTCTTAGAATGTTCGCCCATGAACTCGAGGATGTGTTCGACAAGAGCTTCGTATGGAAGACCGCGCAATCTAACGCAATCTTTACGCGTGCCAGAGGTGATAATATGCTGTGGAAGTATGGGAGGAAGTTGTGGAATAGGCGGCGTTGGAAGTACGATCTGTTTCGGATCGATCGCTCGATTCAAAACCTGTAAGTCACCAAATCGATATTCACGTGTGTATAATTCTTTTTCTTATTTTTCTGCCCGCATGATTTCTATCTACCTGTTGCACCTCGGCGATTGTACTTCGAAAAAGTTCTATATACCGGCTACCGATGCAATCTCTGTGTTTACTTAAGGCTTTCACAGCATCTTCTTCTTTTGCAAAGAGAACAAAAGCGTCTCCTGTTGCCCTGCCATCCGGTTTCTTTACAAATAAAACTCCCTCTTCACCGTCCAATACATGACAGGGCTTTTGCCCTGACAAAAAGAAGTCCAACTGTGAAAGGTAACGCATTAAATAACAACAGAAGTACCGATAGACCCCGCGATAAACTTGTCATACGTACCACTTGTTTAGCAACACAATCGTACGGCAAGCCTCTCATTCTAACAATAACTTGAGCTCCTCTAGATAAAAATGCATGAGCTTCTCCGCTAGTTCCTCCAGCAACGCCGACAAAATCCTCTCCAGATGCCTTGTATACTTCTATGTACCTTCCACCCATATGGTGTTTATGTCTTTTTAACGCCATGTCTCTATGTTCTTTGTTAACAAACCGTACTAATGCTTCTCCGTTACGTCTTCCCATAGGACTTAAACACAGAGCTACACCACCCCTGTAAGACGATATTTTTATAATAAAAGCCGACGTATCGTTTACAGCTTTGTAAGGAATTAGGAACAAAACAACAAGAGTTATAGTCAGAATACGCTTAGAACAGAATAAACATACAAATTATATAGATTATGATTGTAACTTTGAGAATCATTGACGAATTTATATAACATTCAAGATTCATGACCTGAAATAATATTTGTCATTGCGTAAGAGAGAAATAAATAACGAAAAAATATATTAAACCGTTGCTTAAACTACTTTTTAGAAAGCAAACACTAGCATTTGAAAACTCGCATAATCATCCATATTCGCAATTACATATTGAATATAAATCTTTACCTTTGTTACACGGATCCAAGTGGCTTGTGTACAAATACCATGACAGTTATTACAATGTACTTTATCAAGATCTTTGACCTTAAGTCTATTATTCATAAATTTCACTTACTTGGCAACATTCAGGCCACGAAAAAATTTTGCTATGTCCTGGTCGGATGATTGCCAAGGAAGACCTCTAGCTCTTACTACACAGCCATTATCAACTTCTTCATCTTTCGAGCTATGAAAGGCCATCGTAAGATCAATAATAAGCATTTCACTGATGAGAAAAAAAAATACATATCAAAGATAACTCACCATATACCAGGTTCTAAAACAATATTAACTGTTTCAGGATTTTGGAAGACGTGACCTGTAATAAAAGCAATATAATTGAAACCATGAAAATGCAAATATACATTGAAGTGAATGATTGAAAGCAGTTTGATAACACTTCAAACAATGAAAAAGAAACAAAACAACGATTAACCTTAGAAATCAATGATGCTTATGCACCGATTATAAGCACGATTCACATTGATCCAAAATACGATTATAACATCCAACATACGGGGATTTAAATTCTTTATATTTATCCAAGTTATATGTTCGTTTGATTTAAAAACTAGATCATCGATAAAGTTTAATATGCGCAAGAGAAGTTTTTATTAGGGATGTGTGGTTAAAACCGGAAAAATGAATTCTCCCGCGAAAAATGTAACTGTCGTCCCGGTGTCACCAACTGCCTACCATTCGCATTTCCTTTGTAATCCTACACCGACAAGTTTGTCTCCGATTTCTCAAGCTCGAGCAAAATGCTCATTTTCGATTTGCCTACTCGGTGCAACGTGTCAGCAGTCTTTCGAAGTCTTTTCATATCTCATGAATCGAAACTTGTCTTCCATCATAATTCGTACCCCTCCATAAAATATTTCTTCAAACCGGAAATTCAATACAGCGAAGAGAGAAAGAAATTTTTATTCGCGATCCGATGTTTACGGATGACACAATACAGAATTCCACGAAAGGTACAACAAGCGTCAAACGTTTGCAAAATAAATGCGTGCGATCGTGCCTTGAAACAACTAATAGGCAGTCGTTGCTTATTACCCACGCACGCACTTGTCACAGTGGCACGTGACATGTACTTACAAGATTGAAAATTAAAGTCAGTTTGAGTTGAGCACCATTGTGATAAGGAGTATATTATGACCGTCACTGCTTATAGCATTACACAGATTGACCCGCACTCGTAAACCGTGAACACATATAAGGGGCCAAATGCACGGATACGCTACTCTGTCGCCCTGTTCGTGCTATCTTTTTATTCTCTCTTTCTGTCCGTTTCACATTTGCTCTTACTGGCATTTCTTCGTTTGCGTACAACGCAACCGAAGCTATGTAAGTAAAATTTGAAACGAAACGATTTCGAATAATATTATGCAGTGACCGCCATATCTACAGTATGAATATACAATAAAGTAGCTTTCATACAGCTTTCATTTCACTTATACAGTGTGGACTGTTTATAAAAGTTATTAAATACATTTGCTTTTTTTATACGCTTTATAATTACGTATTAAGATGTAAATATTCTGTAACGCAGAAAAACGTACAGTTTATAAGGTAACTTCAATTAGCAGTGAAAAAAATATAGAATTTCAAATATATCATGGTTGCATGTCATTCGATATTCCATTATGTTACGTACAATTACATTGATCAGTGGAAAATAGCCGAGCTTTTCTTAAGGTCGAGATACGCAAAATATTTTTTTGCATACGGTATGACATATCACAGAAGGAACTCCAAGTTCTTCAAAAAAAATATCACCTTGAATAATTTCGTGGCCTTGTTTATTATGGATAAAAAAGGAAAGACTGGTGATATAGCCACGTGCCACTCAAAAGGAACTTAAGAACAGAATTGCATTAATCTCGAAAATCGTACTTATCCGCAATATGCATATATATTTTACTTTCAAGATTGATGAAAAATTTGTATAATCGTAACTAGGCACCAAACAACATTTACTGTGTGTATAAATAATACGAGATATAGGTATGTTCTTCAGTTGTGTGTATAGTTCACGAAAGATAGGACGTATCGTACGTGAACCTTAATCTTTGTTGAGAAATAATTAAAAGCTACTTTTTTTTCTTCGTCAGATTGGTTCGTTAATTAGAAGAAAAATAAAAGAAAAATAAAAGAAAAATACTCATATTATCAGTAGTGAAAATAAATTAGACATCTTGTTCTTATCTTTTTTCTTATTGCGAGTTGCACGTTGCACTTGAACTCGAAAAATTCACGGAGATTTGTTAGTCGACGACTTACCATCTTTTATCATCCTCTGTATTACACAGATCATATCTTGTATTTCATGCACATAGAACTCGTTCTCAGTATCTAACGGTAGGCCAAAATCTGATATTTGCCAGTCAAGGATAAATTTTCAGTTTTAACACAACAATAATTCATGTACCGATAACACGAAACGTAGATTTCAATAATCGCCTTTACGTAAACGTCCGAAATGTATCGAGATACCGGGTTGCTATGAAAATTGTAAATTAACTCGTGATACGATCGTTATTTCTAATCTAGCTGATTAAAATGATATAGATTAGACAAAAATATCATAAAAATATCATATACTGATAAGTTATAAGCTTCTGGGAGAAACAGAAATTTTCAGATTCACGCGAGGAGGATGGGTAGCTGAAAATGACGAGAAATCGAACAAACTTGTTACGCGCATAATTATTCGCATATCTCAGTTGGTCGTCGTCGGACTGTTACCAATATCTTCACAAGCATGACCTTTAAACCGTGTTCTGCGCGTGATAAGACTACTGCCTTGATTGCTTGGTGAGACTTTCTTAAGTTATTCGATTGATATTGGCAGTATTTGATTTTGATTTCGTCTATTTTTCATCCCATATTTGAAAAAATCGAAGACACACACAGGATATCCAACTAATCGTAATAATTCGATAAAATCCTCTGTGGTACGAGGGGAAATTATTTAATCCTTGTTTACAAAGTTTGAAGATTTTCACGAGGATGGAAGACCGTATAAATAAAGGATTAGAGTAACCCGCGTCACGGTATTTTCGAATCGTATAATTTCAGGCTTATTTCTAATTGAAATGTTTTAAGAAATCGCCGATTGCTGCGGATAATGCAAATCAAAATTGTCGATCGATAGTGACACGACACTGGGATCGATCGATATTTGTCTATATTGTATCCCCGTCAGCCACAGGTGGTTTTGTTTTATTAACGGCAGACTCACCATACATACGACACGACCAGTATAAAATGGAACGATAATAATACCGTAGTCTCGACTCGCGCTTAATATTCAGAATTTATTAGATTCACGGCAGGTAGCCCCACCTGCATTATGAAAGATTATTTCCTTTTTTGGATTAAATCTCACTTCTGGATATATGCGATTTCTACAGCTTTCACGTAAATGCAAAAGAACATGAAATAAAGAAGCGATTAATCCGATATGTATCAATATACATATAACCATATGTACAGACAGACATTTTACTTTAATCTCAAGGAAATAGAGAAAAGTAAACGTGTTATATATACTACGTACGAGTATATGCATATTAAATGTCTGTTGTTACTAATATCTACGTGTATTAAAAAAAAGAGATATAAAAATGCAATGTTCTTTCCACGTGAATATTACAATTAACAAGTCCTTTTTCAAAATAAATCTCTCATCAAATAAAAACATGCAACGAAACGAAATCATACAGATCCACGAATAGATCTTTCAACGCGTATACATGCTAAGAATAAGGAAAACATACCTTAGGCTTAGATTGCAATTTGTATATCGGAAAATTATGAGATCAGGAAAGCTCCTGTTTGTCTGATACACGAGACAGTAATTACACACTTTCGCACGTTATTCAAAAGTCTACTCTGGGATGATAAAACACATTCGAGGAAGTGACTTATATTTTGTTATATTCGAATATATAGTGGACTGGTAGGAGCGCGATTAACACGATATGTACACCCTCCACTCGCTTATAGACTGACTTTACACCAAGCAGCCCAGCGGCTAGTTCGTCGTCAGGTTCGTCGAATATGTTGGATTCGAGTTCTGTCGCGCCGCCTAACGGCCGCACGCCTTGGAATTCTCGTTTCGACCATAGTCGTCGCCTTAAGGCAGTTGTACTGTATCGAAAACTAAACTTTCCAACTTTGAACAACGAACGCTTCGCATGCGACGACCAACCGAATATTAAAAATTCGCTACGCAATTCTATCGACGTATTCGCGACAAATGTGACTCTTAATACGCTTCTGTATTATTTTTCTTCTTGCTTTTTTATTTTTATTTCTTTTTTTTTTAAGCGTGGGAAATTTTACATGCCCAAAATTCATCGAAATATTTTTGTGGCCCGACTCCTCAAGAGGAAGTAATTCGATCCTATGACCGTACATCTGTTACAGGGTACACGCTGAACCAAGATAAATGATTATGCAGACAAATGTAGAGGACGGCGTAAAAATCGAATAACCTTGCTAACTAAAACTTGGAAAAGGATACATTCCATCATCTCCTGTATTCCAAATGTCGAGAGTTCTCCATGGGTTGAGTAGCAAGCAACGAATTCCTTCCGGAGATCGTGAAAGAGGGTATAATGCTCTGGCAGGTTGATGTCTTTGTTGCAGGCCTCTGGATGTAAGCATTGTCTCATCGGCGCCTGACCGTCTACGACGAAACGTGGTGCGGAACCGGACGTCACGCACGACATGGCAGACCACCATGCTTCAAACTTTTATCAAAAATGAATATTTTCTTTTTAATATCTCGTACGAATTTGAATTGTACGTGCATATTCTTTCATATTCCCCTTATCGTTTATCAAGCTGGAGATACAAATGGATCTGTGCATCTTGCGTTCATATACGTATATATTTCAACGACCTGGAAACATTTTCAAACTTTCTCGATAAAAAAGATACATAATCACCTTTTCGATAGCTTGCTCCAGAGGAATTCCGTGCTCTCGAAGATTTCTTTCGGATAACGTCGGAGCGTGTGCTAGCGCTACTTCGCTGATGACTCCACTACTTCCGGCAATCGCCGGATTGTCGCTACCGGTTCCAGGCGTACAACTTTCGTCCATTACCATCGGTCGCACAATATATTGTTGCCTTCCCATCACCTGTAAAAAATTCATAAATAATGTATTCACGACTAATTAAACGCGTAGCGTTTCCACTTGAACGTTTCTCATGAAAAATTTTAGTCAACTAAAACAGATATAACTAACAATTCGCTGAAATATTTCACGCAAGATTCGGTGATACGTAATGTTTCAATAACATGTCTAAATTAAAAATGTTTAGTGTACTTGTTGTATCGTTCGATCGAAAATAGATAAAATTTATTTCACCGATAACAGAGGCCAATAATCTCAATACATTAATAGCAGGTTTGACAGAAGCGCCAGTAACTATACAACGCGTCAAGCACGAAATACGATCTAAACGGTTGCATACACACAGGGGTATGCCGATGAAACTAGCAGCAAAGATTTTTATTGTCAGCGTTTACCTAATATTTCCATTTTTACAACCAAAGAATATTTTGTTAATTTATTACTTACGACGCAACCATGAGAAATTACAGTACCAATAACAAATTGCATCGCTTTTTTCGCCTTTGTTTATATTAGCACGGACCTGAACCCTAAATCACCTTCATATCAAGACACAAGGATTATATCTGACGAGAATGTTTACCAATTAGTCATGTAGAAAATATTATACCTATGCTATACGAAGAACTTTCACTAAAGAATAGCTTAATGGCTGTTGCAACAACAAGAACCATACGTAGATGTCTTTGTTATTCGTTCGATAAGTTAATTGTATATATCATCTATATCGTTATTTTATCGGTATGTAATGTGAAATTGAATGCTCTTGAGTGTAGTTGATCGGTCATTCAGATGCTAAGACTCATTTCTAACGGCAGAGCGAAAAGATTGATAATGATTTTTAAATAGAACAATCCTATTCGCTTATGACCGCTTATGTAAAAGCCTCGCTATGTCTCGTAACGTAGTATAGGATTATCTAAATGAGTTTAAAAATGGCATACTACGCGTCTTGGTAATTGTACAATAAATCATTAATTATGACTAGGAATTTAGAGTAATTACTCGTATCACGCGAAGGATGGTAAAGACTTGGAAATAAGCATTGGAACAGCGAAAAGATAATAACAATAATGCATCGTAAACAACCGATTTCAGCATTCTATTCGGCAAATCGTTACGCCTTCAAACTTTTACCGCGTTTCGAATACGGATAGAAAGTAACGACCAGTTGGAAATGAAAACTTTTTCATCGAAATGGACTGAACAATGCGAACGCCGAATCAGATTTCTCAATTCCAGAAGAACACGAAAAACTTCATCGTGCATAGTTTTGAGAGACGATCGTTGATCAGCTATACAAGCCGCTTCGAAGAGCGTTAAACGAATATATTGCGTAAAGAAAGCATTACGTAAATCCATGCTCTTTAATGCATAAGTACACACAAAATTCTCAACAACGAAACACCGAAGAACGCTATGGAAAAAATTTTCGTTAAAAGACTCGATTACAAATTTTCAGTTATACTCGTAATTTCATCGTAGATGAAAACATCGTTGACGCTTGAAATTCTTCGCCGCTTTATGCTCGAACATTAGCATCGTTGAAAAATGTGTCTTTTTATTAGACTTTTAACCAGAGTATGCTTTCATACGGGGACGTTGAATGTAGAAGATATGAAAACATGGTAGAAGTTCGGCAACGTCGGGGTGCGTTTATCGAAGTCCATAGATAAATGCATATTCGAAGACGTCACACGGCAAAAAACTTAATAGGCAGGTTCTTCGAGGCAGGGTTAACGGATCAAGGTAGTTCGATGTCGAGCGAGCCATCGTCCCGGATTATCTCCGTCGATAAAGCTTCGTCGCGTAACTCGCAGCGTAAACTATACGTAAGCAAACCAGTATCATACATATTTACGTAAATGTTAATTATTAGCTATTAATTATATAGTCTTACGTAGTCAGTGGTTCGAAGATTAAAAATGTCACACTCGAGGCGATCGAAAATTTTCCTATGTAACTCGAAGATTCTCTCCTATATCGATAAATCGATGTTCGTTAAACATGCAAAATGGTCCGTGTGAGAGGTTTAGCGTATTTTTAACAGATAATGGGTTAAATTCCTAATCTCCTAAAAAAATTTAATAAATGTTAAACTGCTAAAAAATTTTTCGCAGCAAATTCAGAGTAAAATCTTCGTAGTTACCTGTCTCAGATAAATCGTGTCTTTTGAGAACTGAAACGAGACTTCTTCGGGCATTTTGTTCGACGACCCACTCGTAAATTATTCCCTAATTAAATTCTTTTCACAAAAAATTGAATAACGTTCCTAATCGGCAAGCTGCAATTACACGCTACGCTAGTACGAGAGGTTCTTATTTTCAGGGATTTATTATCTTAATAATGTAACAACGCCGTGGCAGAAATTTGGTATACGTAATACAGACTGTATCTACATGTACGAACCGTGTAAATATTCGTATTTTATAAATACGGCATATGTAGAAACGTTGTTCCATCTATTTAGCACGTATTGTGTACGCGATATAAATGCAGAGATCTCTGTAGCGAAGATCGTGTACAGACTTTGATAATGAGATTCAACTTTTCGAGCGGAGATCGAGAAAGGAACGATGATATTTTAAGATTAGAAATTGTCCTCGAAGGACGGACGAAGAGACTGTCCTGTTCGAGTCTTTCAAGGTAAGCTATCACCTTCGTAAGGTGTGGGCTGAGAAGGTGGCTTTTTCGAGACCTGTTCTCGACCCAAACGTTCTTGACCCAATACGCCGATGAAGAATTTTATCGCAAAGATTTTTGTTTCGAAGGATTTCACGCTTTTGAACGTCTGCCCTTCGGTGCTGATCGATTTTCCGAGCGTCCCAGATATTTAAGCGAATAACGAATTCAGCGAACATGATCCGCAATGCTTTCTTGTTAAAACTTTATTCGCACCACGATTCAAGAATGCATCGCTCAGACGACGATCGTGCTTGGCTAAATAATTCTCGAATTGTTGCAAACGTAGATATACGCGTAGATAACGGAAAGGAAATAAGAGAATCGTGGATTAAAACGCGTCGAAGAAAGCATAAAAGTGACAGCATGTATACATAGTCGCTAGTACTAAGGTGTCACAACACTGAACTTCCGTTGTGCGCGAGGCAAGAAGGGCGTAAACGTAAAGCGTGAAACGCGATTCGAGGAGAACTCATAAATTGCAAATGCGAGGAGCGCATATGCGAGAACAAACACGAAGAACGATTATTATTTACCAGGGTAGGAAAGGGGCAGACGGTCAAAAGTCGCGATTTGCGTTGCTTACAGGAACCGATTTGCCCTCGTCGAGGACGACGAAAACAGTGCGACAGCAACAAATTCCTTCGTAAGAAAAGAAGGTCTCGTATGTTGTACGCGTACGATGGATGGAATCGACATTAAGTAGCTTGTTATTAATATACATAGTACTCTATAATTCGAAACGATTAAAAAATATTTTCCAATTCCGATAGAAAGTTGTTTGAACGTTAATGGGATATCGTTAAAAGGAAAGTAGGGTCGATCGTATTTGTTAATGTCGCCTAACGTCAGAGCTACCAGAACAGCATAAGAATACTTAACCCATTTGTAATTTTCCGTAGAAATTTGATGGATTCGTAACGACGTATTTTTAAGAATTCGAACGATTTTTACCGCGTTGATGTATTTTTTCTTTTTCTCTTTCTTTCGTCGTATATCTTCTATATAATTCACGTTGGTCCTAACGTTGATATCTTGAAAAACAGCTTCAACTATATTCAACTATCGTAACGGCGAAGGTAAATATAAGGTGACTCATTAAGATAGAAATATAAGATAGAAAAGAAAAGCTGTCTCTCTATCTATAAAACAATTATCTTCGAAAATTACAATTATCGTCGCTAAGAACCGCTCGAACGTTAATCGGTTTGTTCGCGTTTCAGACGCGCAGGATAATCGAGATCATTATTTCATCTCCATCGTCGAGTGACGACAGCGGGGCAAGGGATTTCAACGTCCGCTAAGCTCTCCTGCAATCTTTTTTCCCACAGAATATATTACGCCTTAGCGGTATTTGTGAGACTGCGACGCGACCACGTCGACACAAAGAGGGAGAAACTATGGAGGGAAGAGAAAAAGGTGGTTTCGGAATGGTGGACCGGAATGGGGCGGTCGGTCGCGAATAATAGGCTGCGCGCGTAATATCTAAAGTCCAGGAAACCAAAGAAAATAGAGGAAGAACGGAATAATGGAATAGCTGTTCTTAACGTATGCGCGGCCGAGTAAATATCGAGCGTTTGCAAAACCAGCGAACGCAATAAAAATTCATATTTCCACTACGTACGACGTACAACGACTTACGAGCGTATTTGCACATTTTCAGCATTCCGAACATCTGTCATAGAATACTTTTGCCGATGTTTTACGCGCAACTTTTTTCAAACTCTATTAGCAACGTAGCGGGACACGATCATCGTCGCTTTATCGATAGAGTTTGGTACTTCGATGTAAGATACGATTTACCGCAAGCTTCTTACCAGATTAATGCACAGAATAAATTAGCGTCAAAGCCGATTCTACTAAATAAATATATCGAGACTCGATATAATGGATAATTGTTTGTTCAAATAACTTCGTGACTTCTGCGAATGGGCACGTTATCTCGTAATTTCTATACCGGTGCATTAGAAGATTCGTTTCAAGCTTCGCCGTCATAGCGGTAATCAAAGTTCAAAGCGTGTTTTATAACGTCAAATTTCCATCGTATCTATATAGGTAGGATCGACGAAACGTCGCACGAAATTAATCAAATCTGCGGCATTGGTATTTTAGGGGGAACCATAGGGAATAACGCGCAAGGAAACAAACAGCAAAGGGTCAAGCCTATAAATTAATGCCGCTCGTTACAGTTCGACTCGAATGATCAACTTGAAACACCGGAAACGAATCACGATAGCCGAGTTGCGCAAGCGTTCTCGTAAACGAATTACGATGCGATGAAATTAGAATCGGACAAGACGATGGTCGAAACGAAAGCTTTTCTAAGAAATCTCGAATCTTCCAACGCTAGGTACGAGAATCAGATTCGCCAAAATGGCGGATTCCCAACTTTTAGTTTCCAGTTTGATTACGAAGAATATAGAGGATGCTTAAAAAGGAAACGAAAAAGCGAGAACGTTGACTTTTGTTAGGATATTAATCACTATCCTGATACGTTTGTCGTAGCATCTGTCTATTAGGTAGAATTCTAATCTAAAAGCTACGAACAGAAAGAATTCCGTCAGGATCGGTAAATACTCGTTTCGCTTATTTCGTATGGCGAGTAGGTAATTTTGCGGTCTATGAGAGAACGACGACCTAAACAGATCGCAATCTGTTTGGCGTTTTGAAGTTATTTTCGAAAGCGACAACGCGACGTTCAATTGCCTCCAATTACAGACATTACAGACGCAGCCGCGGCCTCGGTTCGCGTTTTCGTTCGCTCGAGTAAACCACGCGATGCCTATTGTTTTCGCGTTTCGAGCGCAATCTTGCTTTCCAGGCCCAAGTCAACGCCCTTTCTTTTCACACGGCAGCAACGGAGCAACGTTTCGTGCATCTTTGGCGAAATAAGCCGCCGCGTACAGAGAGGTTACTGCATTCTAAACGCGCGAGCGGAAAGCGAGAGGCGCAACCTGCGTTTTGTAACGCGACGATAAAAAAAACTAGAGACCGAGAGGCGTATGTAATATTTATCGAGGCGTTCAACCGACTTTTGAATATCCGAGAGACCGTATATCTAACACGCTGCGATCTTCGTTGTTTCGATCGAAGCAAGGAGGCAAGTTTTCACGATTCTTTGCTTGGGAGCCAACCGAGTGACTGGAAACTTTCGTTCGACGGGCTTTCCCTATCCTACACGAATCTTTCGATATACTTTCTCCGAAAACCAGTCGATTTACGCAACGAAGATGCTACGTTAATGCGAATTAATCCGAGATCGGGTCGAAGTTTTCTTTATTAACCTGCGGTGCTGTACGATAAGATATAAATAGATAACTTTTATTTTTATTGAAAACGTTTTGTCAAATATCAGCTCGAAGGCTAAAATTATCCTAATGTTTCGCGATGTTAGAGACAGGTGTTCTATAGAAATGATTTATTAGCACATAGCGTTCTAGGTAGAAACGAAAATGTGATTCGCAGTCAACGCGTTAACCTGCCAATCTATCTGTAGTAGAAAACTTTTAGTCGAACGGATCCTTCATATCCGGCATCGACTTTCTTAATTCGTCCAGTAGGTACACGCGTATTGCCGCATTTTTTACTTCTGGAACACGTTGATCGTCCGATTATGGAAAAGCCAAGGCTATCGTTCGCTAGGAAATCGAAGCCAATTTAAGAAATATACACGGTACTAAAGAGTTATTAAACTCGTAAAATCGATAAAATCCGGCCGAATACCTGCTCACCGCGTCTTCGAGATTACGAAAGGCTTCGCTGACGCGTAACTCGTCCAATTCGCTAACCAGTAGCTACGGGTAGTCGTAATTTCGATTACGTTTCCGGGCACGCGGAATCGATTGTAAATGTCGGTATAATAAATGTCGGTTTCTAGCGTTCTATTTACACGGATTAACGCGAGAGCCGGTCGCTCGTCGTGCGAACGGCGCTGAGAAGAAAAATCTGGAAGGCGAGAAGATTCGGACGACAGAACTGTCGCAGAAGCAACAGCAGCAGCAACAGCAGCAGCAACAACGACAACACGGATACAGAAAGGTATAGGACGTACCTATCGGTTGTGGGATTCACGGCGGGTTCTAGCAAAGCGAGAGGAGCTTACCGGCGGCGGCCATTGTCCTCGATGGGGCTCGATCGGAGATAGTCAGGTATGTGACTCGAGGGGGAAAAAGGAAACGACCGTCCAGCTGGAACTCGGGCGCACTCGTGCAAGGCAGTTCACAACAAAGAATAAAGAAAACTAGGCGCACCTGTTGCCGCGCCGGATGCTTCCCGATTTCTCGATTTTGCCAGGAGAAAATTCGACTTTGATGAGTTCGGCTTGCAACTTGACGACTCGTCCTCCGAGTATTGGAACAAACTGTTAGACGAAACGCGTAAAATATACGAGTATACAGGCGAGTAAACAAGCGGCAGCTTCGGTTTTTCTTTCGCAGATTTCTTAGCGAGCTTCGGATGTTTACAGTTGTACGGTTTATAGGCACGCGATAGACCAAAAATCTATCAAGTACCGTGTTTCGTTTTAAACGTCCGTATCTACTGATCGGAGGGAAGCTTGTCAAGGTTGGAAAAGGATGTCGAAACGGGAACGATTCAAAGGTCGTTTAACTTTGAATATTAACGCAGAGCCGTTGATCAAAGTTTCGGTCAAGTTGGACAATGACAAAGAAAGATGTCGATATCGATATCGTTTCTAATAGTACCTATATATACGAAAAGCTACCGATACGATACGCTTACTCGGTCTACTAAACTTAGGCTACCTCGATTTATTGCACGATACCAACAACTAATTCTAAAAATATTTCCGAGCTATTTCCTCAGGTGTACTTACAAAAGATTATATCGGTCGAGAATCTTTCGTTTTTACGTTTAGAGGCATCGTTGACGTATCGTTAAATCGCAACGACCGGAACGAAAGCTTCGGCGATAACTGGCGAAACGCGTACTTCGTAGAACGTTGAAAAGTAGAAAATTCTAACAATTAAGATGGATTAGAAGCTTGGTTGGAAAAGGAGGAGTGCCGGTATCGTAATATGGCAGAATTAACGAGAGACGGAGTCCATGGCGCCAGATAATCTCGATGGCAAAGCTGGAGCTAATGGACGACCTTTCGAGGGCGCGACGCTCCGCCTCCACCGGATAATTCGAGAAACAATGGCAGCCGGAGACATGCAGAGGCACGGCGGTAAGGCGGCACGGCGCGGTGCCAGTGCAACGCGCATCAACATTGACAACGGTGAGCAAAGATTCGCGAAAGTCGAACGATACGTGGAATCGTTTGCTGTGTCGCGATTTCGGCAAACGTCGATCGATCAAAAGTACACGATCGCCGGCTGAACATCGAATCGCTTCGAATCGAACGAAGAAACACGAAGGAAAACATCGTGTCCGCCGACGAGGAAACTCGAACGAAACGGTTGTCCGTGAAAGAATATCTTTCGACAATTATTACAGCGTATGCGAATCATTTCCCACGACCAACGTGAAGATCGTTACGTACGTACGTACGTACGTACGTAGCTTGGAATCGTCGAAAATGCGGCAAACACAAACGACAGGAATCGGCGAATCATTTTTAACGGTATCCGCGGCTCAACTTTATTCGTTGAAAGGAAATTTTAGCGCGTTAGTTGGCAAACAATTGGCGCGATCGGCGATTCGTTTTCTTCGTACCGCGTAGGTATCTCCGGATTATTCCTCCAAACGGTAGCGAGTGATTCGAGCGACGCAAGTCGAAATACGCAATCTAGAAAGTTGTTGCTAGAATTCCGTTCCAACGCCGAGCAACTCTATACATATACATATATATATATATATATATATATACACATATACATATATATATATATATATACACATATATATATATATATATATAGAGAGAGAGAGGAATATATAGGATATATAGGATAAAGGGTGTGTTTGCAAAGGACTTTGACGATTGACAAATGGACGAAGGAGCGTAGTTTAGATTTAACGTTGTCCGGGCTCCGATGGTTCTTTCCTGTTTTTCTGAAATGTCGCGAATCATCGTGGTAGAAACGTACCCTGTTCTGTTGCACATCGATGAGCACGTAAACCAAGAGTGTGATCTCTTCCTCGTCGGAGCCGAGAGCGTTACCCTGGAGGCCCGCCGTCGCCACATAAAGGGCGACCAAGTGAGTCGGTCCCCTCGTAGCGGCCTGCGTCTGCATCGTGCCAGGGTCTACCTTTCGTTGCCGTCGCGATCCGTCCCGAGCACTACTCACTTCTGGGTCAACGTACACCTGAACCCTGTTACCTATCAAAGTAGCACACTGCACCGTGCGGGCACGGATCCGTACGACACGTAACCGTGTCCTGGACGAGGCCGAAAAACTAAACTGCACGCTTAATACCCGTGTTATTATCCGGCGGCTGTCCCACCTGTGAGTAAAACCTTCACCGTTCCACTTTAAAGCTCAATCACGTTCTTCAACACAGACTACTCTCGCTATCCTTCTTCAACGACATGTTGTCTTATTTATTTTTGAGGTTAAGGATCGACGACCGTAATGCCGAGTCGATAGGACGATAGCGCGCGATGTGCACGGTGTTTGCGGCGCGCCACGTTCGCTCACGGCTGGCAGGTATCGTGGCGATAAGAGGAGGTATACGGGCGCCGGGAAAGTGGCCGCGCGAGTTAAAAATCCGTGTTTCCGCGGCTCTATCACCGTCGACGAACCGCCGCGCGTCGCGAGTGGCAAGGTTTCGTGCAACACTGGCCAACCCCAACCGTTGCGCGCACACGTCGTCGTTGCCTCACCTGGCGACTGCGCATCGAACCCGTCGTCGCTCGTTGGCTAGCAGCAGCAGCACAGACCCTCTTGCTCGTTCCCGTGCTTCATTTCCCGCACGGTGAACTCACGCGCACGTACGCGCAACAAGGACGCGCAGCCTGCTGTTCGGCCGGCCGAATGCACGCGACAAGGACCGAACGAGGCACGTTGAAAAAACGCGGAAACTACCAGCTAACGATGATGATAACACGACCACGCACCGTACGTTTCGATTCGAGAAACTTCTTCCACCGATACTACGGCCGATATACAGGTAGCGAGGTTCGCGAGAATCGCGAGAATCGCGAGAATCGCGAGGACTCCGCCGCCGCCACCTATAATAGTTTTAATAGTAAAGACGGACGGACGAGCGGCACGTTGCGCGTTGCCCGAGCAGCGAAAACCCAACGTAGCCAGGTTAAAAGAGGCGAAGGGAAAGGCAGGTCAAAGCAGCGACGCACTGGCCAGGTGCGCAGACATTCCACTCGCTTTGCGGTACGCTCACCCCGCTTCCCCCGGCCGCGATTATTTTCCACCTGGAGCGCCACGTTTTACTTTTTCATGGCGGACCGAGCGATAGGTAAACGTTCGATACATCGAACCGATCCCAAGCGATAGAGTATTCGTGCGTATGAATGAATCCTCTCTACTCCGGATCCGCTCGACCAGGAGCACATACGGACGCCCGATTGGAGGAGGTGCGACAAGGAGGAGGTGGAAGGTGGCGATCGCGAGCAAACAAAAATGGCGGCTAACTGAAGCGCGCTTCTTCCGAGTTATAAAGAGCCTCTATAACTGATCACAGGTACGTCGTATAGGTAATGTCGACGGTGCCCTCGATTCCAGTTGCTCCCTCCATAACGTGATCACGGCCTTGATAACGTGCGTGTACGCGACAACGCGTCTTAGTCTTACTTCGCTCGTCCGTAATACCTCTCTTTCCATCTTTCGCTCGAGACTTCTTGGATTTTTAAACGCGACCCGCGAATGTGTTACGCTTTGAAAAGTCCTCCAATACTCCATACTCTGTACATTTTTCTTCTTTCTTTTCTTTTTCTTTTTCCTAAAATCATCGATGACCGATCGACTCGCGTCTCTACCTTCTACGTCTGTACGTGGTTACGTTTACTTATCCACGGAAATGAATATAGGTAATTATCTGTAGGAGAGCGCTACCTTATTTTACCTACTGCAAGTATCTTTCGTCGAAATCATGTTCACTCGCGTGTATCGTACGATCCACGAACGAACCAGCGAAAACTACG
This sequence comes from Bombus confusus, assembly GCA_014737475.1. Classification (NCBI taxonomy): domain Eukaryota; kingdom Metazoa; phylum Arthropoda; class Insecta; order Hymenoptera; family Apidae; genus Bombus; species Bombus confusus. The sequence goes on from JACXIV010000090.1 coordinate 426,831, forward strand.
AGTCTGCTTGTAAACAATTCGTCGTATACAGCCTGTAGCGTAGCGGCTATATTTACAACGGTAGAGGCAAATCGAAGAGGTAAAATCGATGTACGACTATCGATTTTACCTCTTCGGAGATACATCTTGTTATCCGTCGTGTAGAAACGTCGTGGATCTGCTGTACGGTTCTCTTCGTCGAAATCATGTCCGTTTATATCCCTACGATGTACGATCGTATACGATGTACCTACACGGATATCTATTTAAAAACGACCAGCTATTTAAGAATCCTTGATCCTTCCGTGCGTCGTTCTAGAAACCAGCCGATCGTCCGTGTCGTATCGAAAATCGACCGACAAATCTGTGAAAATTAAAATTCCAAACTACGCGTCTGTGTAAAAACAGTCTTATGGTAAAATACGCCTGGTATATTACGTACATACCTCTCTCTCTCTCTCTCTCTCTCTCTCTATATATATATATATATATATATATAGATATATATATATATATAAGAGTATATAAGAGTACGTATGCATGTATAGAGTTTACGTTAAATGGACTTAGGAAGGAGAACGAAGGAAGGAGAGCGAAGGAAAGCTAACGAGCAACAGGTTGGCGCGTCGAACGTGTAGGGTGGGAAGACGGGAGAATGAGAAGAGCTATGTAGAGACAGAGAAGCAGAAAACGGGAAAGCAATGATCGTTGGATTTGGTAGGAATATCCGTAGAAGCGAAATGCTTAGCGCTACGTAAGAGCGACGATGTCGCGACAGGGAGACCGGATTGGTCGGTCACCTGTTGCCTGCCTGCCGTGATTGGTCGGGCTCGACAGCGCGTAACGACGGCCAGAGGAGGACAAGTGCACCGTCGGCTGCTCTATGATGGACCAACATCGAAAATGGATATATTCGTATATGTACAAAGCTTTGTCCTTGCTCGCCAACGAATCAACCACGTTGCTATTACGATAGCTTTTTGCTATTCGCCATTCACGTAAATTCGTTCTTACGCTCGATACTTGCGTTCTACGTGCACATATGTCGCAGCGGACATTATTGCTTCGACGTCTATTATTTACGAGCTTAGTCTTTAACCGCGTTCTACGATATAAATATTTATCAGCGTTACCTTCGAATTATTTACGTTCCTTAAATAAAGGCAAAGTTTAAATACCTATGCGGTGCGACAGATAAAGAAAAGATATATGTACGTACGTACATATATCTAATGCGACAGCGCGTCTAATATTTGCGATACGACTATCGTGAAATGCGAAATTATAAATCGACGTTGTGTATAGGACGGCGTGTAAGACGGAATAACAGGGACGAAATCCTTGCACACGCGGTGGAACAGGTGTACAAAGTTCGCGCGAACAGGCGATGAGAATCGCGCGAGACCAAAGTCTACGCTCGAGGAGCAAAGTCTGCGCAGACGATGCAAGGAAAGCCGGTTCACGATATCGGACTCTGAACTTTTCGCGTTACATTCGCGTTACATTCGCGTTGCGTTACATTCGCGTTACATTCGCGTTACATTCGCGTTACATTCGTGTTACTTCCATGTTGGCGAATGTTACGCTGCTCGAGAATAGACGCGAATATTAAGCGTCCGCGGTGTATATTCCTAATATGTAGCGTTCTCGCGATCCTTTTTTGCCGCCGATAGGGACGAGCATCGAACGAATAAACGTTCGAACGCGATCAAAAGTTCCCGGCATCGCGAAACTCACTATTCTCTTAGCGAATAAATTAGATACGGCAAAAGCGTTCGATTTATTTGTTAAGCCTTGGATGGTCGCTCGTAAATGAAGCAAAGGCGCGAGAGGACGGTACGAAAGTGCGAGCTTGCTCGAGTTAAGGACACCTGCCAAACAACACCTGCTGCTTCCTAAAGCGCATTTGCGTTTTCTGCGGACAAAAGTAAAATTATTTAATCGGGCTAATAGAAACGAACGATAACGTTGCGATGGAAAGTTAGCTCGAAAGAGAAAACCTGTATTAACACTAAACCTAGCACGCCGGTCAAATTGACCGCTTTCAAATTTCTACACATATTTTACCATATTTCAACGTTATCGTATCGCTTCGTAATCTATGACTTTTCATAAAATATACATACGATGTATTCTTCGGTGTCTATTTCTTCCGGTTTGCTTTCTTTTTTCTAAGAAAATTTTGTAGTCGGTCCCGCCTATCGCGAGCGGTCGATAAGTATACGAGAAGCGTCGGTAGGTTTAGCGTTAAAAGAACAAATTTTGCTTACAAATCAATACAATTATAAATACATTACGACAGGGTCACCGTATAGCTTAACCTAGTGACGTTCGCCAGCGTGAAATTAATCTACCGCTTCGATGCGTATCGTATCTCGTTTCGGTAATAACTTTGATATTTTGCTATTTCGTCGAATTAACAGGCCAATAAAAGACCAATAACGATCGACAAAATACAGCGAGCAGTCGCGAAACGTAAAATAAAATCTGACACGCGATTCGAAAACACTCGGAAATTTCTTACTGGACCGAAACGGCATCGGTCGATCTTCTTTTTTCCTGCATCGTCTGAAGATATTACGTCGCAACAGCCTAGGCTGGCTATACCTCGCGGGATGAAACAATTCGTTTTGGATGCTCCTTCGTGCGCGTGCGAGAGAGAGAGAGAGAGAGAGAGAGAGAGAGAGAGGGAGAGAGAGAGAAGGAAGGAGAGCGGATTCACCGTTGCGCAGAACTTTCTCCCCGGCAAGGATTATACTCGACTCGTGCCTTTCGTAGCCGTACGTAACTTTCAAACCATCGCAAATCACGATGCTTCTTCCGCGATGAATCGCGTTCCTCGTATTATATTTAAATCGCCCAACGTCGCTCGAATCCGACGAAGAATAGACGTGGAAGATACGTTCCGAACGATAAGTCATTTAAGATTCTTTCGACCGATCGAACGAAGGATAAAATGAAATTTCTAATACGGAAAGACAGCCATGAAAGAAGAGTAGTATCACGATAGAGGAAAGGACACGAGAGCAAGGTGAGAGAGAAGAAGACAGAACTGGTCGCTGACCCGCTCGGAACGTTGACTCCATGTAGTCAGTCCCCTCTTTATATTTTCTTCCATCCCACTTGCACCATCTTACCGTACCTTCGATTATAGCCACGAGTTACCTTACTTTACTTTGCGTTACTTTACCATGTCCGCCTTTCTTTATTCGCGGTTACGATCGCTATATTCTCGGACTTAGCGTCTTACCGATAACTCTCTTGCCTACTTCGCTTCGTTTCTCTTCCCGTTTAGCCGATTCTTTTCTATTTGTCCTCGCTCTACGTATTCTTCTTCCGTCTTCTTTTTTTTCTTTCTTTTTTTTTTTTTTTTTTTTTTTTTTTTTTTTTTTTTTTTTTTTTTTTTTTTTTTTTTTTTTTTTTTTTTTTTTTTTTTTTTTTTTTTTTTTTTTTTTTTTTAATATATTCCATCCCATACATAATACAGATCTAGCGTACCTCGTCTCAAGAAAATTTCCATTCATTTTACTTCATTTATTGGAAATTAATTGCCGGCTAAAGTAACTGTAAAACTTTACTCTCTTATTTATCCTATTTTAGTTTCTTTCTTATTTATATAGACCGCAAATTATTACATATAGTAGATACGCGATAGTTAAGTATTTAGATATCTAATATCGTAAATTAGTATTATATTACGAACGATATATGTAATGAGCATTGAACAAGTGCCGTTAGGATTATCGTCCTTGCGTAAGCTCTCTAAATAAGATCCGAGCCTTATATGGTAACGGTATACGCTTATCTTGCATTTCTCCTCAATTAGGAAATAAGTCCATTTCTAAATCACCGAAAGTCAAATATAATAATGGTCATCTCCGAGTCATTATCCGAGTATAGTTTTATAGTATTGTTAATGATTTCATCAAAATTTATCCCAACCCAAATTTATGTCGATCCTTCGTTCTACAAACTATTTTTGTTATTACTGCATAAGTAATCTGTTATATTTGTAAGGCCAAGATTGCGCGCGTAATTATTTTCACTTATCGACCAGTTAACGAGATTCATGAACATACATATTTCAGGAAACAAACGAAAATAACCAGTTAATAAATAACGTGGTACAAGTTAAGTAGTAACACGATAAATAACGGTAATAAAGAATAATTTACCAGCACAACAGAGTAAATACATACCTTCCTTTATTGAGTTCTCATTTACGCTTATACACATAAATATATTTTCCATAATTCGATTGTGGAAAATGCGTATAAAAAATTTGCGACCATAATTGGTACTGTCTTAAAAATCGGCCTATTTTCGGTACAATATGATCAAACGATATTACATAATCAGGAATTGTAGTATTTTTGTTAGCGTTATAATTTTCATCGAGCCACTGCATTGGATTTGCAAAAAACGTGTCGGCTTCATCCATGTAGCCTATATCGTTGGTAAAGTTAGGTTCGCAAGTTAGTATTTTGGTCGATACGTTTGTATGTAAATGACTATATAAAGGAGTAGCGTGACAAGGAGTCAGAAACAATATGTTGCTATTATCGAACTTAACAACTTCCTTATGAAGCAGGTTCATTAGATCTAACGATCCACGTTGATGTATTAAACTAAAGTAAAGGCCAGGTAACACGTTGGTTAGTATTAATAGCGGCACAAAAATGTTTCTTGCTGTTTTTATAAACTTTGCGTTCAAAGAGAACGTACACGAGGTACATATGTATATACACATTGGTAAAAGAGGTAGTAAAAATCGAAATTCTTTATGAGCCAACAAAGAATAGATACCGAATGTCCAAACTATAACGACTAACATAACTGCTTGACGGTGAAAACTGGATGGGTGCTTCGTTATTTGAAAAATACATAATGGAAATAAAATATAATGGCACCCTAAAAGTACTGGTAATCCACACACGATATACCATAATATATGTTGCGTTCCATATGAATCACCAACCTTATAAAGTATATTCGCACGAAAGAACTCCCAAGGAGATACAGTTAATGTACCATAATAGTGACTATCCAATAATATGGAACTGAAACAACAGATAATACATATTACGCTGTATCGACGTATTAACGTCAACTTGTTCTCTAAACTTGTACACAAATGATAAAGACATAAAGGCAACCATATAATGACAGCAGTAGGTCTGATCATACATAAAAGCCCTACGATCCAGAAATAGTTTACGCTTCTAATATTACTGTCACGCCATGGAAATATCGACAAAGCTATCATAGTAAATGCAGTTTCCAAGGTATTAATCAACGTGCGAGTGGCACAATAATACCAGTACCAGTTTATGCATAAACTATACAGTGCCCATTTATTCTTGGACCACTCATAGAATTTGTATTCTCCATAAGCACTGATCGTTGCTTGAAGTATTCGAGGTAGCGTTGTTAAAATTATTACATAATCCAATGATATCGCTGCTAACGCTTGATATATAGTGGATAACAAAAACGGATATATGTAACTGCGAATTTTCATGTTCCACTCCCACGTAACGTATCCATATCCAAATGCTAAACGATGAGCAACTTCTAACGATTGCCAATATTCATCTGGTACATGCGCGGTTTGAACCACGAAGACGGAAATTAACCTCCATACTACCAAATAGGACAATACTTTTGTTTTCTTCGATATATGCATCTCTTGTGTTTTGAAATAACTCGTTAAATATAGGAATGCCTTTAAATATTGCAGAAAACATATAATATATGTTAAATCACCTCTATAAAAGTACAAAACGACGATATGTGATAAAAGTAAAATTTTAGGTTAATTTTTTAAGGACAACTGATTACTTCGTTAGAAGTTGTTACATCATATCCGCTTGTGTTTTTCACAAAAGTCCTTCTGTTCTTATTGACATCGTTAATAACAATGTTATAAAAATTATGTTTACAAAAGTACAATATACGAGTATTCACTGTACCGTAGCAGGAGTAAATTATTGTCGTTACCTTCGACTGGAAAATAACTTGCTACCAGCAAACGTATTGCATACAATTATCGATGATTAATTTTATATTTAAATAACAATATTATTGTATATTTGTTGTTTTGAAGTACGTTTCACGGTTAGTTCGAAGAACGAAAATATGAAATAATATCCAGTAATCGATACAGATGGCGTTTTGTTGACTCCACGCTGTTTTGTGAAATCGATTAGTTGAGAGGTCTACGTAGCGATATTTCTTTGAGCAGATGAACTAAAGTCGATAGCATCGTTACGAGAGGTGGTCGATAACCGATCGTGCATCGTTCTTTTCGAAACGAGAAATTGAAGTTCGATATCTGTAAAATAATTCGTCAAACTGCTGCTTTGAGATATCGGAGTATTCGCGGTAAATTTGTTATTCCTTCATAACCATGTTAAGAGGTTGATACGTGAAAAGGATTATGCATCTTTATAAACAGTTGTATTTTAAATCATGCAACGGAGATCTTCCATTTTGATGAGAAGAAACGCTATGAAATATTACTATTGCGAGAAATATCGTATATGTATATTTTAATAAGTGAAGAATAAGACGTGCCGGTGTTTATGCATTTTCGTTTGCAATTATGGAAACTAAACCGATAATATTGCCTAACAACGGAAAATCAGCGACGACAGAAGACTCGAAAAGTGAAATGCAAATGGTACTCGCCAAAATGATGGAAGAAAAGTATACTTATACCTATAAAAAATTAGTAGTACCTATGTCAATGAGAAGTATTTACTGGAAATTTTTCGGATTTCCAGCTACAGACGATGGAGATATTCTCACTAAAGTAAAGATCGTTTGCATATTATGTAAAACTCAAATTGCATATAATCGTAACACCAGCAATTTGCGTATGCATTTACAAAATAAACATGCTCAAGAACTTCTAGAACTAGAAGCTACTAATCCTCCACGCAGACAAGTACTCTCCCAGGAAACGAAAGAGAGAAGGGCACAAAAGAAATTACTAAAAGCAGGCTTAACTTCTGCCCAGCATATTTATACTACCAATGCGGACGGTACTGTCCAAATAGATGGGGATATTCAATTCGTGACTGATCCAAATGTAAGTTTATCCAACATCGAGGACGATATAGCGATTGGTCAACCTTTGAGAGTTATGATTAAAGGTGGTTCTAACATTGGGAACAATAGTCAAAATGTGGCCTTTCTTATGCCGGAAGATAATCCTATTAATCAGTCAAGTATCGATGGGAAGACTGTATCGGATGCTATAGCTGAATTTATTATTATGGATTTACAACTACCAGAAGTGGTGGAAGGACGCGGTTTTCAAAGACTAGTTGCAACGTTGCGTTCACCCTGTGAAATCCCTAGTAAAAATAAATTAGAAGAAGAAATAATACCAAAGATTTATGATACCTTCCGCGAATCAGTAGCTACAACTCTATCTTGTATAACGAGTGAAGTAGGTTTGACTATTGAGGAGTGGAAATCAAATTCTGATGAACGATTTGTTACCGTTTCTGTGTATTATCAAAACTCTGGTGAACCAGTGTTAGAATGTAAAGTGTTAAGTACTATTCATGCTCCTTTAGACTGGGAGGAATCTCAGTGGGGTAACACGATAGATTCTTTATTACTTGATTGGGATCTGAAAATAGAAAGGATAACTGCGGTAGTAGTAGCCACATCCAGGACAGAATTATTAAATGCTTTAACAAATCGAGGATTAACATTAATTCCTTGTTTACTTTACACGTTACAAGTGTGTGCTCAAGCTTGTTTTGAAAGTCCAGAAGTTGCTACCATATTAGCAAAATGTAGAGCAGCCATTGGAGCTATTATAAGTCATCCAGCTGCATCTGCGGCCTTAACTATGCAGGAACAATTATTGGAAGTAAGTAAAAGGATGTTATCGTAAATATGTCATTTATAAAATATATAATAAGTTGTTGCTTTATAATGTATTTGATATAATTGTAGCTGGATGAAAATGCTATGTTAATGGATTATCCACCTATATGGACATCAACGTACAACATGCTCGAGCAAATGGTTGTTCGTCGTAATATCGTAACATCAATTTTAGAAAGCATGGAAGGTATTGATCAAGAGGTAGTTGATTTGACAAACGATCAATGGAAGGTCGTAGAGGATCTTGTAAATGTGTTGGAACCATTTAAAGTTACTATTATGACGCTTAGCGAGGAGAAGATGCCGTTAATATCTTTATTAAAACCACTCCTTTGGCAGCTTGTATCTTCTCATCTTAAAATAAAAGAAAGCGATAGTGAAAAAGCAAAGGCTTTCAAAGAATCTTTGTCTGATATGCTTTGTGATAGATATGCGGATTATAACGTTACTCTTTTACTTCAAATTGCAACTACTCTAGATCCAAGGTAATTATACATTATTATTCAGATAATTTTTCTCTATTCTAAATTTCGAAAACTACAATTAATGTTATATGATATATTAGGTTTAAGCAATTACCATATGCTACTGAAGAAGATAAAAATTCAGTAGCGACTGATATAAAAGAAATGTTGACAAAACTAATACAAGAAGAATCTGGTGATAATATAACTATCAAAGTTGAAGAGGAGCCTCTGACTAAGAAAAGTCGCGTATCAGGTAAATATTTTGAGCTGTATAATGATTTTGATCTTTAAAATCATTGGAAAAACAAATACATTCTAATTGCATTCAGGTATGGAATTCTTGCTCGGCGGATTATGTTCGATGAAAAGTGGAATGCCTGCAGAAGAAAAAGCAGATCTTGAACTTGTACAATATCATTCTGAGTCTACTGCACCACTTGACTACTGCCCTCTTCAATGGTGGGCAAAAATTTCTGCAAAATGCCCAAATTTAGGCAAATTGGCTTGTAAATACAATTGCGTACCTGCATGTTGTGCACCACCCTCTAGAATTCCGGCAGAAGTGCAAGTTTTATACGACGCAAGGCGAACGGCCTTACCACCTCATTTAATAGATAAGTTACTCTTCCTACATGGTAATCATACCATATGAAGAAAATATTAAGTTTCAATGAACTATAATGTTGATAGATTCTACGTAATCTAAGTTTAAAATGAGGCTCCTAGGCAAATTTAAATGAAATAATAAGCCGAGCTACGAGTCGATAATTTAAATTGATTTTATTTATATAATATACGAGGGTAGATTAAAGAGTTTTCAGAATCGCAGTAACGATAACAAGCGACAATTTTTAGAGGCGATTCCGCAAATTTTTCAATCTCGCCTCGTGTTATAATATATATTTCATTTTTACTTTTATTAAACTATTAGAATCTTATAATATTCGAAAAGTCAAAATTAAAGTTGGTGGATGTATAAGCATATTTGTTAAATGTTTTACAAAAAAAGAAATACATTTATTTTCACAAAAATCTGAAAAACTTCATATTTTGAAATTGCCATCTTGTGTCTCAAATGTAAAAACACTTTGAACGAGAACATTAGTGTCACTATGATTTAATAAAATCTGTCTTTTTTTTATTACGCAAATGAGCCTACAACAATAGAGTATTATTAATTCTAAAAAAGATTTAGCTATCAAAACAATTTCACACAAGATTGAAAAATTGGGAAAGATAATAAAAGTTAAGTAAGTGCTATTTATAGAAATTGATAAGAGATAATAGTTTTCCATTTGCAACAGATCAGATATATTAATCATTATAAAAGTTATTAAATGTTATATAGCATTGAAAATAAAATTTTGATGCTGTAAATATTGCATAAAGATACGAAATTAAATTTTTTTACATAATTGTATTTTTTACAAAGAAATACTGTTACTAACTGACATCAAATTGAAATGCATGCGTGAAATGATTAATAAATAATTTATAATGAATTTACTTTTGTATATTAAAGATGTTATGCTAAGTTATATTGCAAATTTTTTAAAATTTTATAAAATTTATTCTCTTCGCAATTTCTTTCTATTAATAATAATAATAATAATAATAATAATAATAATAATGACGGGAATGATCATCTTAACGAATGAATAAATCATTTGATCATTTTCAACTACTATCTTTGTCATTAATAGATGAGAATTTCAAAAGATGTATTTCTGTGATATTAATTTATATTTTAGAAATACTAAGGTAGTACAAACTTAACATTTTATATTATGAGTAATATCTATATTATTAGTACATTTTGTATGTTTATTTGTTTAATGATATATAAATTATAATTTAGTGTTTAAATGTATGTAATATAGTACTGTATAATATGAGTTACATACACGTATGCTTCGTAAAATGTACAAGATTTTACATTTTATTTTTGTAAAATGTCAAAGTAATTGTAAAAAGTACTTTACTAAAATACTTTTTATACTGTATATAAGATGAATTAGTCTTAAAAATACTTTTAAAAATGAATTGCTATTGTATATTACATCTTTAGAATATATAATAAACCAGATATAAATATTTTTGAAAAACTCAAATTAGGGTAGAGGGAAATTGTAATATTATACCACTTATATTTTCTTTCAGCTATAACTATATTTTGTTGTAGATAAAGTAAAAATATTTACAAGAATTGTAGGAGATCTCTTTTTCCTATTTTACATTTCTTCTGCTTATTACAGTTGAAAAGTTTTTGTTAATTTCTTTCATGACGCTTAATCATAAATATTATGACAGGCTGAACTGGCTTTGAATCCATGTTGAACTTTCATAGAATCTTGGATCTGCGATTCTAAGAGATGCCCTTTTATAGAAATAATAGTGTAAAACTGCAACTGAATATGAAATAACTGTAAAAATACTATGTACATAAATTTGATTGAAAATATGTTACCTCCTCTATGTAATGAGTAAAAAACATGAAAATCTTTAGTCCAATAGTATTTGAGAGGTGATGACCAGTGCACTTTAATGTCCCATGTATGTAAACTAATGCTTAATACCATATATATGATACACAATATTAATGTTACACGAAATTTTGTATATAATAATTGTATTAATCCTATCTGCACGAAAAACATACATTTTTTACAATATTATTTACATTATTAGTTTAACTAATTTTAGTGATATTTACCTGAAAAATGTAAGTGGAAAAGAAGTTAACTAGTAAAAGTGTGATAGTCATAATAAGACAAATATCTTGAGCCCTTAAAAACAAAAATTAAATACAATTCAATTGTGTATATTTATTTATCATTTTATAGGTAAAAGCATCACGTACACGTAGAGAATTAATAAATTAATTGGATTCGCTCGGGAGAAAGTAGCAAACGAATTAACAAATATATCAAAAAATAGTACTAAATATTGTATGATTATAGTGACTAGATATCTCTTAGTATTTATTGTACTCATTTATTACAGAAAAATAATTCACTAATGTACAATAATTCATAAAATCACAATTCTGCATATGACCATATCGTTAGATTCTATAGGTTGCTATGACAACATAAAATAGTATGTAAACGTAAACAATACTGTCTTGCTAAGTGACCGGAATTGTGCCTTACTAATTGGCCGTTGTTATCCCCACTATGTTTGAAACTACATACTTCTATGGAGAGTACTATCTTTTCCTGTTTCAACTGTACGCATATTACTACTATATTACATTACCGATCTCAGCACTACGCGTGCATCTTGGGTTGATTATGGAATGGAATGTTGTACATTCGTTTTATAAAATTCCTGGCACAGATGTTACCTTGTTAGCTGGCCAGATTTAATTTGGACCAGTGGTCAATTTGCGAGGAAATATTGTATATATCGCACCCAAAAATGATTCACAACGTGTAGCATAAAATAAATTTTTTAGATTTTGTTAAATCTCTTATGAATGTTTACTTCAGGCAGTGTTATAAAATTTATATCGATTGGATTTAAATTGTATGAATTAAATGGGAACTCGTGACGTATCCAATTGGTTTAAAAAAAAATTACATGTAATTGTGTTCAACAAAATGTATCAAATTGTGTTTACATATTGATCAAAATAGATAAATAAGTGTTTCGTATTGCAGGTAATCAGTGAGATAAAAGTAACATTTAACAGAAATTCTGTGAAACGAATAAACGAATGCTCGAAGACAAAAGTATTTGTATACTAAGGTTATATTTTTAACATAAAATATGTCATGAATGACAAACTAACTACAATCAATAATTCTTAATATTTCGATTTGAATTATGTTACTGGAGATTATTTGACAATAATTAAGTATGGATCCTCAGACTAGTAAACAGTTGCATACAAGACAAATTATTGGCATTTTTCCTATATTGGAATTAAATGTCGACGATGTAGACGTTCCTTTAAAAAATCCAACTATAACTTACTTAGATATCTTTTTCCTCGCGTCTTCGATCCTTATGCATATTGTGGATATGGCAATTGATATCAATCTTGCTGTAAGATATTTATTAGCTAAGAAAATAACATACTTTATATGGACAACTGTTTTTATTCTTTTACCTTCATTTATAAACGTCATAATCAGTAGAAGAATGCAACAACAAGATGACAAGGTGACAAGTTATATTAAGTAGTAACATTGACAATTAAATTTCTAATTCAAATCAATCTTCATTTTAGCTAAATGAAACATCAAATCCTTCCAAATTTAACTGTGTACATGCAATGTTGACAAAAAAATTATGTTGCCTTGTACTTATAGCATTTCAATTAGCACCAGTATTACGTTATTACAGAACCTTGAAATATGCTCTTAATGCGTATAAGTTTGAAAAGCAAGGCGATCGTAGTGCTCAGAGACGATATTATCTGAAAATGCTGAGAGAAGATCAAGATGTTGCATTATTAAGAGTATCTGAATGTTTCCTTGAAGCTGCACCGCAACAAATTTTACAGTTGACAATATTATTGAAACATTACCACAGTGATATTAACTTTGAATGTAGATATATTTTTATATCGCTAATTTTGTAATCTTAATTAACAGAATAAAATTGATATTCATGTAAATTATAGTTATTCATCAGACAGCTAGTATTGTTAGCTCCCTTGGAAGTATGGGATGGGCAATGGCTAGTTACCATCGTAGTATTAGATTGGCTCAACAAGATAAACTAAATATCGGTATTACAGGAACAATTCTTCAATTTCTATGGCACTTTTGTACTACAGGTATGTACATTGTCATTATATAAAATAGTTAATACCTTCATTTGTTAACATTTTTCAGTCTCAAGGATATTGTCACTTAGTGTTGTGGCAAGTGTGTGGCCATTATATACAGCCATTGGCTGTATTTTTCATTGGATTTGTATGACTATTTGGATTATCATTGATTCCCGTGGTATATTGGAATTTTGTAGAAATTCTAATTATGCTCCACATTGTTCTCCAAAAATCAAAGAACGCATTTATTCTGTATTATTTTCTATAGTGATTGGTGTAATACATGTATTCATATATCTGAATACAGTAGATGGTAGTACATTTCTTAAACATGTATTCTTTTATATAATTTGTTTTGTTGAAAATATAACAGCAACTGCATTTTGGATATACGCTTCATCGGATGAAGTTAAAAATTCTTGGTACTTTAATGTACTCATTGTTCTTTGTATTGTACCATTTTTATTAGGTATAACAGCTATGACCGTTTATTATGGCGTTTTTCATCCTTCCTTAAAGCATCAAAATTGTGCGAATACATAAGTCTAGATCATTTTTATTCATATTTAATCTGTATATTTATACCAAAAGAATTGTACAAATATGTAATTTTTACTAACAATCATTTACTTCTATCAATCATATCTTTTATATTGTTATATTTTTATAAATCTATTTGTGCCTGGTATAAGTTACAAAACTGAAGAAGATACCTGAGTAAATAATTTTGATATTATATCTAATATATTGTTCATACAATTTTTATTATATTCACTACAATTATGTATATATATACACATAAATATATATATATACATAATGAATTTTATATATAAGTACTTGAAACTCGCAAGTATATAAAAATAAAATGACAAGCTCGACAATTATAACAATATTAGTTTAAGTATTTAGTTAAGTTCTTTGTCATGTGTATACTCTATGTATTTTATATACTTTTGTAAGAAATAAAATCAACAATTTCTGTACCTTAAATATTTGTGTATTATGGATCTTTTTATATAAAATATTAATTAAAATTTTACACACACGTACGCGTCCGTACAAAAATGTAAAATATACTTAAAAGCACGTTTGAATATACAATGGTGAAACTATTTCTTAAGTAAATATAAAGATTCATTAAATTTCGAAGTAAACCAAATTTATTTGAAACAACAGTATAAAGTGTTAATCATATAACACAAATGTTTTTAATCATATTATCTCTTACGTTAATAAATAATAATTTAGTTAAAATAAGACTTTCTGCTTACACGGGTGATTTAATTATGTTTACATCTAATTGTTCTGCAGTGCTTGCAACTTCAATACTTGGTAATGGCATTACAAAACACATTCTCTACCATTAATTTATAAACCAAACGTTATCTTGTTCTTGACATTAACATTATAAAGATGGCATTATATAAAATGAAATGTGCTATATAAAATAATTCATTAACAATTAGCAAAGCATATATCTTACATATTAGTATTTCTTCTGGTTATCAATCAACTGGATTCTGTATTACTATAAGTATAAATTCTTTATCCGGAGCCACCATAATTTCGTGTTTCTTACTACGAATACGGAGAAAAGTAAGGTCATTGGTTGGATCCAAATCTCTTACTACAGATCGTGCTTTGTCTGACAGTTGGCTTATTAATCCTGCATATTGAACTGTTGTAGTGTTATCCAATGTAGATTTAATTGGGATACCTAGATAAGTAGGTTTTCGTTAAGTTTTGTATAATAATTATACATGATGTCCATATTAACACGCGACACACAGTATACCTTCTGCATTAACTACAATTGTTCCAACCACTCCCTTATGCGATTGAATACGTTTCATAGTTTCTTCTACCTCTTGTGCCTTAGGAAAGATGTGTTAATGTAAAGTATGTGAAGTAACATATTTCGAAGGATATAACTTGTCATAAACCTACCATTTCTTAAACGTATCAATTTATACTATGTGTAATACAATATTAATTATAAAATTCTTAATAATAGGTAGTAACGAATTTGGTATTGACAAAACGTCACTTGGATCGTACCGCCCAAGATCGTGTATACGACCATGGTACGTTTTCAATGAGATCGTGGCTGCATGATCACTTTTTGTATTGACCATCAGGGGGTGAAATGATCACCCAATAAGAGTTGCCCACCGAAAGGCATCTCAGCCAATCGTATTGTGAATTACTTAAATGTTCAGTTTAATTTCGAAGTTTCTTTTCTTTGTATAAATAATAGTAAACAAATCTAGAGACAGAAGAGCGTGATTCTTTAAACTCGAAAGTACCATTGAATTCGTAATATTTGCAATTTCTCTTGTAATTCTTCCAGTTTGTTTGCTTATGAAATAAATAAATTATTTGTTACTTGCTATCGTCGAACTGAAAGTTCCCAATAATTATATCTCTCCATTTATTCGGAAAAAATAGAAAATGTACAGTTAACGTGGATAGAATAGCCATGATTTAACAAGTCGATGGCAGCGCCACGGCTAGCGGTTGACTTGGAAAGTACATCTGACGGTAACCTCGTTCTCCACCACGGGAGTTGTCAGACCTGTATATACGATCGTGGTACAACGCCGTGGTTTAAGGCGGGGCAAACAACGGAAACTCTAAAGTCATATGATCATATGATCGATTTGCGATTCCTTTAGAACACAGACGTCTCTGTTCGTTGCAAAAATGGCTAGTCAGACGCAAGGTATTCAACAGCTTCTGGCAGCTGAGAAAAGAGCAGCAGAGAAAGTTGCAGAAGCTAGAAAACGTGAGTTTCCATTCGAACGTGATAAGTTATGTTTCAACACGGATATATTTGAAACGTAGCCAGCCCGCTGTAATCAATCCTTTTGCGTCCCTGAGTTTAACAGGGTGCAACCTTTTAAATGCTTGAAAATAATTATTAATTTAAAAATTATGAATAGCTCTGAATGTAAATATAAATTTGACAAATACGTATAGCCGTCGCTATACGTCGTTTGGTATTGTTTGATAAAAATGATCTAACTTTTGTCGATACAGCAGGTAATTCGTAGAAATACTTGTTAAGGTTCTTCTAGTTTTTAAATAAAGATCATAATATTAGGATTAAGAAAGTACTAGTTGTAAGATGACTTTGCTTTTAGGTAAGGCACGTAGACTGAAGCAAGCGAAGGAAGAGGCCCAAGATGAAATCGAAAAGTATAGACAGGAACGAGAAAAGCAGTTTCGCGAATTTGAAGCAAAGGTAAGTAACTTTGGATATACGGATAATTTCCGTTCCATTGCGATTAAATATATATGTTATACGATACTACGAAGAAGTAAGAACCGTTTGATACGTTACAAACGACATTTTTCTGTTATATATAGCATATGGGATCGAAAGAAGACGTAGCGGCGCGTATAGAAGCCGATACAAAGATAAAAACGGAAGAAATGAATCAGACCGTATTTATGCATAAAGACACTGTAAGTCTTTATAAAACGTATATAGAAGTAACGATATTTTTCATCTTTTATGCAACGTATTTAGTATTTGTACCTTTTATTATATAGGTGGTGCATACAATCTTGGACTTGGTGTACAACATTAAACCGGAATTGCACAAGAATTATCGCGTCGAAATTTAAGCGAGAAAACTCGTATCAAATATAGATATCGCATCTTACGCTATAAATGTATATTAAATATTTCCTTTTATCATAACTTGAAACGTACCTACTATCGCTGTTACGTTGTACTTTTATCCAAAAATGTATATATCTTTTATGGTAGATGGCGATATATATTCAAATTACTAGAATTCTTTCCGCAGTTGCTATACGACAATAAATGTAATCGCACCTATGCCGAGCTTCTACCGCTGTATTGGAAAGTTTAAGGATTACGATAGTGGCGTCACGGTAGCGCTATAGACATATTAAACAAGTTATCGTCATTGTGATATATCAAGGCCTAGATATATTAGGATGACGCGTAAATGTTAAAGCTTAGGGTGGTGGAAAAATATCGCACGCTGTCGCGTATATCGTTGGATGTCGTTCCACGATTCTGCTACATCGAGGACACAAAATATAGGTTAGAATATTCTGTACAACTTCCAAAGAATCACAGATAAGCTCCTAATCCGACGTGGTTCTCGCGACGATGTACATATACATGCTATTTGTTCCGTTTGAAAAATTTAAGATTCGTTAAGTTACAGAAGGAAAAGAAGTTATATCTCACGTGTAAACCCTGTCTCCATATGCTGATTCATGTGTACAGTATTAATGTTCGAAAATAAAAGCGATGAAAATATAACTGGTGCTCAAGCTCCTTTATCATCTACCGCATGGTAAAGTTTCACATAGAAACGGAAATTTCGTTATCGTTCAATTTTTTTCCCGTAACTATGTAATCTGCATAGTTATTACGTAAAACACGTTTCACACGTATACTATTCGTAATACTCGATTTTATCGAGTGCAATTATCGAAATTTGCACGATATCTTTTATATCGTACGATAGACCAGATATAAATATAACTAATTGTAACAAGAGAAAGGGTGGAGTAAGAAAATATTTGATCGCGAGATCTACATACCTCTAGAAAGAAAGTCGAAATACGTATATTTGTACGTACGTCATAAAGCAAGATCGCAAGTAAAAAAATTTGCGCGATCCAAGTTTTCGTGTTTGTCAATTTATCGAGCGCAGGCTCGGGTTGAATAAAAAACGCAATTGCGACGTAATTGGATATTTGTGTTTACGTTTATCAGAATTGGTTAGATACTTAGGTGAAAAAGAAAATATAGAGTGTGAAAAGAAAGGCGACGCGAGGAGAGGAGGATGAGCGGGGAATCAGCGTGGAATCAGCTGTATAAACCTAACCTTCCCCTTTCATCGTAGGACGCAGGAGATGGTAGTCTCAGGCAGCAGTTGGTTGGGACGCGCGTAGTACCTATGTGTAGTGTCCGTTGACAACACTAGCGCCAGTCTATAGACATCGAGAGGCGATTCGATTTTGTGAACTAACGCTGGCAGCGTGAAGCGGTCAGTACGTGTGCCATTCTGCACCGAGAAATGGAAGCCAACGAGACTTGTTCGAGTAATACGAGCGCGAACACGTTGCCGATGTTCGAAGTGCGTAAAGATGCAGTGACAGCTGTGCACGGGTACGCGTTTTAAATCTGTTATGATTAAGAAGATGACGAGCGAAGTCGGACGCCGACCAGCTGCGAGTCCGAGGAAGAGATCGTCGTAGCCGTCGTCGTCGTCGTCGTCGTCGTCGTCGTCGTCGTCGTCGTCGTCGTCGTCGTCGTCGCCGTCGTCGTCGTCGTCGTCGTCGTCGTCGTCGTCGTCGTCGTCGTCGTCGTCGTCGTCGCCGTCGTCGCCGTCGTCGTCGTCGCCGTCGTCGTCGTCGTCGTCGTCGCCGTCGTCGTCGTCGCCGTCGTCGTCGTCGCCGTCGTCGTCGTCGTCGTCGTCGTCGCCGTCGTCGCCGTCGGTTACACGCGCCGAAACTTGCGTGAACGTGCGTTTTGCTTTGTTGGTTTGTTTCGTGGAAACCGTGTTACGAGTTTTACCAAGCGAAACGGTGCGGGTGTACGAACCTCTTTGGATACAAGCTGACAAGATGTGGTGTCTCGTTAATCAAGCAAACTCCGTCGTCCTCGAAGTGCAAGTCGATCCCAAAGCGATTGGTCAGGAGTGTCTCGAGAAAGTGAGTCATTTTACTACTGTCGCATTCTTTATTTGTTTACCTCGTTCCTTTGTCAGAGCGTACATTCGTCTGTCCGTTTCATCCTCGGTAACGTCGATTTACCGCCTTTTTACGCTTCCGCGAGGGATCGAACGAAACGGTTCGAAAGAATTCGGAGAATTGGAAGAAGCGGAAGATCGCGAGGCGATGCGAACGATTCGATAAAGACGAATCGCGTACGTTAAAGTCTGCTCTGCGTTTTTGCACGATCGTTGTTGGTTGCTTCGATCGCTAAAGATCCAATATGAGAATGCGCTTGAACACGGTAGTACGAAACGATGAAGTTAGAACGCACCTTTGTCGGAACGTTACGCGTGAACGGCGTGTTGTCGTCACTGTAAACAAAGAGAACGTTCGTACGAATATATATGCTTGTACGGTGGATCGATGTCGTTAAACTAGCGTGGGAAATGGAAACTTTAGCGTTTGGTCCGATCGAGCGATGTCGAGCGAGAAACGGAGGTGGAGAATTTGACGCGGGATAAATATATACGCGTAGGGGATAAGAACGTAAATGTACGCGGAAAAGTGGCGGGTCGCGAAAACGTACAGCATATTCGGTTTGAGGGAAAGACGGTGGCGGTGCACCACGGTGCACTTACGGCTAGATCGTAACTCACGCGCGCAACAGATGCCTGGGAAACATTCGGCCACTTGCGCTCGAGCAATTTGAAATTTCAGGCCTATACCGGCGTGCAAGGTATCTTGGTTCTACGGCGAATTTATTAGCGCGGCGTAATTTAAAATTCTGCCCAGGGGGATGAACGCGCTCGCGATTGTAATTTATTATCGAGACGCGGCGACCTCGCGACAACCTCGGCGGCGGCCGTATCACCAGCAGCAACGTCTCGTTTATTCTTTGGGGTTTAACTCTATTTATAGATGCGAGACGCATCGGTTGCGCGTAGCGCAGCAGTTGCACGTATGCACCGAGATAAGACTACCACCAGCGACTAACAGCCTTGATCCTCTTGCTCTCTGCTCGTTCCGTCTACCCCGCACCTTCTCCTTCGTATTTCTTTCTCGCGCAGATACCTGGATCCTCGGTATAAAAAATAACCGTGATCAGTTTATAGAAACCTTTGCTCGCGTGAAACACCTCTTCTGCCGACCGAGCGGAACGAGTTTAGCCGGCGTCTGGCACTGGTCGCTCTTGCTAACCGCTGGTGTTTCCCCGCTCCGTTTCCAGAAGTTTTGAGAAAATTGCAGCGAACGAACGAGTAGAGAAGAAGGAATTCTCCGTTGCTTCGTCCACCGAAGCACGCAGAGATATCTTTAAAGCTTAGGAAAGGAAGCGGGCGAGCCCCGCTGTCGCGTGCAAACGAGACGCATACACGCAGGTATGCTTCCAGCGACGTGTTTACTTCTAATATCAATCCGTGCGGAGCACTCGACGATGATTACGGTGTAACCAAGTGGGTCAAAGCCTAACTAGGTCGCAATTTCACCGAGCGTCGTGTTATTCGACGCTCGGCCTGTGTACGCTTATCGACGAGATAAATTTTCCTGAATCGTTGAACGTACGTATCTTCCATCGAACGTATTTGCTCCTATAGTTACCGTTAGATTTACCATCGCACTGTTATTGTTTAAGTTACGGCTCTCGCGGCTCCGTTGGAAATACTTTTCTTCCGCTACTTTTCCTCGATCACCATCGAACGACCAAGGAGGTAGAGCGGGAGCTCGTTCGTCGCCAACCGACGATCCTAAATGTGTTTGCTTTGTGGGTTTTACAAGTTTTAGCAACGGTCGCGTATCCATGCCTCGCGTGTATTTCATCGATCGTTTTATAGCTGCACGGGCCTGCGGGACTCGGCTCTCTTTTATCATCCAGGCTACCTCGTCGTTGCTCTTTTCTTCGGTCGTTGGTTCGTTGGCTCGTTCTCCGGAGACCGTGGCAAAACGTACGATCGTACCAGTCCGATCGAACGGTTTCTCGCCGAATTCCAATCTTCCTCCGTTTCCTACTCGTTACACGCTATCTGTCGTACACTCTGTCGTAATGAATTTTCGTTGCCTCTTACAACACGGTGCTGCGAAAACGCGGTTCCGTGTAACGACGACGACGACGACGACTCGATAAACTGTGCGTCGTTGCATCGTAGGCAGATTTTTCCGTGCGCGTTCGAACGATTTCGTTTGCAAAAAGAAGAGGCGGCGCGCAACAAAGCGCGACAAAGCCTCTTTCCAGCTGTAATACTGCGTCGTCGCGTTCAACGGCCGTTGAATAAGGCAATATCCCGAGGCTTTATCGTGCCCGTTTTGCACGAACAACGAGGGCCTGTTATTACACGGGGAAATTGCCGGACCTGCGTTTTCCCCTCTTTCGCTCTTCGCGTTGCTCCTTTTTCCAGCGTTTGGCAAAGTTCGCTTTCGAATAGGTCCGCTCGCTCCTTTCGTTTTCGTCTCTAATCTCGTTAGGCGCTATTTAGCAGTCGCTGGATGGATACCTTCCGCCGGAGAAAGAACGGTCGCAGCGTTTCTATATATCCTGATTACTTTTACGCAAATTGCAAACGTTCGTCTATCGGCTATCGAGCTTCCTTCCTTCTCTCTTCTTCTTCTTGTCTCGTTCTTTTACGTAGTACCACCTATCGCGGCAACAAGTTGCGCAACGTATACATATCCATAATTACGCGTTGTCGCGTATCCTAACGCGCGATAGAGACGTGCGGCGTCGGCGATGATTCGCCGCTATCGCCGTGTCCATCGCGATTCGCGAATTCGTTGCTTCCACGGCCGATCGCGGATTGGGAAACGTTCCTTCCCTCTGTTCCATCGATAAATCGAACGATCGACATCGTCTGACTTTTTTATCCGCCTTCGAACTCGAGGCATTCCGCACACGACGATACTCGGCACGAGATGTCACGAGCATTCCGACTCGAGACAGACGTCCCCCGTCCGAGATACACGCGTTTCTCCGGGAACGATTAAATTCTTGGTACAATGGCGCGCGACGAAACGCGCGTCAAATGCCATCGAATTTCCCTTTAAAAATACCCACGAGTATCGCAAACGTTTTTCTAGCAGCGGTTGCTTCTCGTCGTTATTCCCGCGTATAAAAATACATTCGCGCGTACGGCTATCGGTTAACGCAAATGCGTGGTACGTGGTCGCGTCGCGTCGCGACCAGCGCATCGTGGTTTAGCCGCGTCGGCACATAACAGCGCAAGTTGCCGCAGCCTATGTACGTGACTTTGGAATTAGCAAGAACGAATTAGCAAGAAAAATCAGGCGGAGATCTTGTCGGTGTCTTTCTCCTTTCTTCTGGTGCAGCGTATGCGAGGTTACCAAGGCGATACGTTCGGCGAAACGAAATTTCGATGGACCAGGATCGAACGCGCGGTTCGGGGAGAAGACGTCGAGGAAAATCTCAAACGACGCTCGAACGTTG
The DNA here is from genome assembly GCA_014737475.1 of Bombus confusus. Lineage (NCBI taxonomy): Eukaryota > Metazoa > Arthropoda > Insecta > Hymenoptera > Apidae > Bombus > Bombus confusus. Next base: position 449,104 of record JACXIV010000090.1, read on the forward strand.
CTCGGTCGTAGGTGGAAGAACTGGACGATACGTGGGAATATTTGGAGTACGGTTTGGACGAGGCATTAGACAGTGATTGGCTCGTTGACGATCGACGCGGAAATTGGGTGAAATACGTTAGATTGGGAGTGGCGCGACAGCCGGAAATGAGAAAATCTTCGTCACCTGGAACCGCGTGGCATTCTTGCAGCTCCGTAACGTTCATCGATAAAACGCGCTGTATCGGCCAGGCACCTGCATCTGCGAGTAGGAGATTTTCGCTTGCAAAGCTTTTCCTTTCGTCTCTTCCGGCCAAACTGTTCTCGTATCCGTCGATCAATTGGACGACGTCGGACAGTTGGATCGAGATGAAGAGTTTAGGCGGAAAACGAGAAGGGTCTCTCCGGCGAATCCCTTTCATCTTCGCGACTATCTGCGTCACAGGTAACTCGTTAATAAAGTCCGCGTGGAAGAAACGTAGTGGACGGCCATCTTGTCGGTAGATCTCTCGCGCGTCTTTCCGCTGATTAAAGGAAGCTGGATTACGCGTCGGAAAGGGCGCAGCGTTGCGTGGAAACGGACAACCATCGGTGTACGTTGCGCTCTTAGATCGAATCTCGCGTGTCTTTTCTCGTTTGTTCGCTACCAGCGAATTATCGTAACTGTTATAACGCGCTATCGTTGGAAGAACGTCGGACGTTGGACGCGACGGCCGGTGTAGCCGAAAGTACGCCGCGAAATCCCTTTACCCCGCGATCGAGAGACTCGCCGGCAAACTTCGCTACCTCGATATTCGGTAAATTATCGGAGTCGTTGGCGGAGTCGCGTCGAGCGAAATCCAGCCGAGAGAGCAAAGTTTGGAAAACAACGGAGGGAATGACAGAACTTTAGAACTCGCTTACGCGGCCGAGTTTCGCGAGCGAACGGTCAAACCGTCTACCTCTGCGTGCAACGAATCCGAATCTTCGCAATGCGGGATTCCCCGTTTACCGTAGTCGTCGCGAACGCGCAACCTGCTTCCGTACGGCGATGATGTATCTTCGCCGCGTGGATCTCGTAGAATCTCGTAGAATCTCGTAGAATCTCGAAGCAGCGTTAAGGATGCGTTACGGAGTATCGTCGGACGATCGTCGACCGTCCTTCGTCGCGCGAACCGCTGTTTATCCGGCGAAAAGAGAGATAGGTGGTCTGTATAAATACCTACTTGGTCGGAGTCTCTCGATACACGTAGCAATTTTTCAGAGCAGCGTGCCTCCGTCCGCCATAGTGTCGCGTAATTTTCGTGACTCACACACTCACACACACACACACACGCACGCACACACACGCGCACACAAAAGAGTAAATGAAAAAAAGACTAGTCCGATCCGCGGCGATCGTTGTTCCTTCTATTTATTTATGGTACGTGCCTTTTTGTCTTCCGGTATCACCGCCACGTCCGTGTTCCGTAACCGTCTCCGATCGCGGTCCTTTTGGTAACTGCCTTACCGAAAGACCGACGATACGGATCAACGGGCCGCTCGGTCCATCGAAGTTTCCCGACCTTTTCGGTCTGTCGGCACTTAGACTTCCTCGCAACGATGTATATAATTCGTCGGGCATCTCTGGACAATCTTTCGTTATGTTTTACTTTGAAATTTATTATATAGAGTTGGGGTGGATATTATATAATTCGGTGGTTAGGAGGATGTCGCGATAGCCTCGTTCCGCTCGTTACGCACGTACCGATAAGCGAAACCCTTAATCCCGACGATCGAGGTTCGCGCCTCGAGTACAGTTGGGTCTACGATGGACCAAGTGACGACGCGCGGTTGCGAAAATCGCGTTGGAAGATTTGCGCGGAAGAAGGGAGGGGAAAGGTGGCAAAGAGAGCGATCGATTCCCGTAGGTATATCGTTGCAAGTACTGCGCGCTCTATATACGGCGACATATACGTTTCCATAACCATCGAAACGAAAGCGTATTCCATGGTTTGCCGGTTATTTCGCCTTCGACGTGTCTCGTTTCTCGGCTGCTCTTCCGCCGGATGTTTCGTCGTATCGCGTCGATATTCCACGTTGGACGACCGTAGCGGATATCTCGCAGCCATTGACGCGATCGCTCGAACAACGATAGTTTGGCAGCGTTGGCCGTGCGATTCCTTCGATTAGTCGGATCAGTCGGCCGCAGTGGTCGTTCGTCTTTGCAATTGCAGCCGACTCGACGCGGCGTTTGCACGATCGGCGAATCGTCATAACGCGAATACCTAAGCAGGCACTGGCGTCTTCCCTTCTAGAACCGACACCGGCGACAAAACTACACGAGCGAGCGTCGCCTTTCAGCGCGAATTACCTACGCAATCGCGTGGCTCTACAAACGGGTTGTACTTACGCCGTGTGCGCTACTTTCCGCACTGGCGATATTCCAGGCGTCGCGCCGGACGGGACAGAGTTCTTCTTAGCCTTGATGCAGCGTACGGTAGAGACGAACGATGGTATGTACGTTTATAACGCGCCGCTATCGGATTACCCCAATACGCGCGCGATATACTCGGTACATACAATGTACGTACAATGTTCCGTTGGCCACGTTCGATGCTTCATCGAAAATATAATTTGGCGAAAACACCGATTCGCTATTTCGGCCGAATATTTCGAAACGATCGACGCGCGCTCCGTTTTCCTCGACAATTTCGATCTTGGGAAATTTCCGTGGTTTCGACTCGTTTCCACGGTAAACGTCACGCAAATTCCACGATTTTCCCGCGCGCGAAAACGATCCTTATCGATCGCGTGTATCGTTCGCGATCTGCCGGAGATCTGGAAAAACTGCGTTCGCGACTACGCTGCTGGAATTAAAACGGTGGAATCGTGGAATCGTGGAATCGTGGAATCGTGGCACGCGGTCGTGTCGCCGTACGCACGTGTCATTTTAACGAAGGAGTATAAGCGAGTAACAGAGGAAATGCTCGCTCGTAGATGAAACCGTATCGCAGACAAACGGGATATGCGATAAAACGTGTTCCCTCGATCGGGCCACGGTTCCTTTTCAGGGCACGGCATACCGAACGTCGAAAGGAACGACGAATCGTCGTACCCTTCGCGGCGAATCTTCGTGACCGCGATTTATTTAAATTGGCTGCAATAGCCCAACTTCCTGCTTAAACGTACTCCGTCGGACGAGCTCGCAGGCCATTGGACGAACGCGTGTCGCGACGCGCTTCTACCTATTTGCATAGACCCTGATACGACGCAAGCAAGTGCGTACGTGGTAACGAAAGATCTCGCTCGTCGCTCGAGCAACGTTAGTCTGCTTTGTACGGTGGAAGATTCGGAAACAGGAGGCAGATGATGCGCGGTAACCGACGAGCCGAAAGGCGACGTTACGGGAACGACACGACGAAAGAACGGAGAAAGAGCACGCGCGTTTCGACGTTTCGAATAGAAAGAACGGGAAGAAATCTCGATTTGCAGGCGGCGGCGTCTGCCTTGCTGCAGCGACCGCGATTGCTTGATCTTAATGCGCGATACGTCTGTTTCTGTTTCTCCGCGAATCGACGTTTAACGACACGTGCGGTCGGTAAAGACGTAAGCGTTTCCTGTCCAGAACGACACAAGCGAAGAAACGCAACAACGAGCTTATGTATTTTCCGACGTATGAATATACAAACAGGTGCGCATAAATAATTCATACGTGGCAGAGGTTAATGAACAGCATTCACGAATTCGCTGCGTAAATATAAATCGCAAGACTCGCTTCTCGCTTCTTGTTGCACGGCTGTATCCTGTCGGCCAAGCTTTCCTGTCCCGCTAACGATCGAACGATATTTTTAGCCGCGAGATTTCCGCTTCGAACGTATCTAACATTCAAATCCGTCTATTCGAACGAGACAAGCTGGCAATGCGCGACGTAGCTACTGCACCTGCTATATGCATGTACCGTTGGCCTACGAGAGAGAAGTTTGCTCGCGACGACTTCGAAATTAGCAGCGAAACGTTTTCATTTTGCACGTTGCGCAGCGAACTGCCCGATTTATCGGTATCTCGAGCGGGGCCGCGATTTGACAAGGACAAGGAGCCTGGAGAAACGGGTTTCCGTGTCTAGTGGATAGTGCGCGATCGTTAGGTCGATGTACGAGCCGTTCGATGCGCCGAGTCTTTCTTCGCAACGCGTGAGTTTTTATCGTAGACGAACGTCGGCGCGGAATGAAACGCGCAAGTTTATCGCCCGGTAAGAAGCAAAGGCTACGGTGCATCGTACGATACGGTATCTGTTTTCTATATCGGCGTAATCAAGGTGCGCGCGAAGAAATATCTGCACGGGGCACACGCGTAACAGCGAAACGCTCAACGCTCAACGCTCAACGCTCAACGCTCAACGCGCGCGTTCCTCGAGGACGAGGAGGTAGAAATCGAACTGGTTTACGCGTGGCACGTTAGCCAGCAAACGCCGGGCTTGCCAAAACGCCGGCAGTTTAGTACATGCATTTGCCGAGATAACGAGCCTCCACGACTCCTCGTCTCGTCGTTCTTATATCGGCGTATAACCCGCGATTTAAACACTTATCGTTAGCACGGATCGATGATAAGTACGTACGCTTCTTGCAAAGAACGCGCAGCGTCTTTTCGGCGAACTCGCAGCAAAGTCACCGGCGGCTTTACCGTTAGCTCTTATCAACGCGGTGACCGAATTAAGCGTTTAGAATTTCGCGTAGAATCTGGCCTAGAATCTTGTCTGGAATTTCGTCCGCCGCAAGACGTACTCGCGTGGCACGAATCGGATCCGCGACTGCTACTACCGCGCGTAGGAAGCGAGAAGAAAAAACGTCGCGTTCGTTTTACAGCTGGTGGAAAGCGTAAACCGCTGGAAGCGAAGTGGCGTAACGTCGGGTTAACGGGCAAACGGAAAGTTTTCCATCGGTTTGATCGTAGGTAGATTTCACGCGTTCGTAGAGTATCGTAAGAAAAGGGCGGTTGGCAGAGTGCCAGAGGCAGCTCGTGCAACGCAACCAGTAGGCGTTTTATCGTTTGCGGTTTTTATCCGTCGCCGACTAATGAAATTAGCCGAGTCGTCGTTATTCTCTGGCGGTGGCACTCTCTCCACGTGTAAATATATCGGACGCGGTTAACCGGACGCAGAAACGCTATCGAACGATCTATCCAACGATCGTGAATATTTATATCGTTGTTTATTCGCGTCGCTGGAAACCAGCTCGGTATCATTTTTAAACCGATTCCCGGCAATCGCAACGAAAACAACATTCTCCTCTGGCATTTAACCGCCTTTGTACAGAACTTTTCTCCCTCCTTCTCCGCTACATCCTTTTCCGCCGCGCGATTTACCGATCGTACGAGTTGCGTCCCGCTCTTCCCCGTCCCCGCGGAACCCTGTTTACAGAATTCGCGATCGCCGTTGCTGTTCGCGACAAAATTCTTATTACGTGGTCGAACGGTTCCCAGTGCAAGGGAAATTTCTACGGGATCCGTTGGCCGTATGGATCGCGAGACCGAATCGCTAAACGAATCGCTAAACGAATCGCTAAACGAATCGCGGACTCGTTGGTCGGAACGAGGTTAACCGTTCGTGGCGAAAAAGGGACAAAGAAGGCGGCGGTAACAGCTAGAAACGAGAGGAAACGAGAAGAAACGAGGAACGAGATTGGATAAGGGCGTGCAAGCGACGTTGGTTTACGTTTCGCGGATTTATTGATCCGGAAATGGCACTCGGCGCGCGGCATGCAGCAGAGCGGGATGCACGCTGGCGGAACGCGAAATACAGAGAAGCGTATTCAACGATTCGCTCAATTACCGGCTCGGTATTAACTTTCATACGGATTTTACGTTGCGCTAACGGGACGTAGCCGAGCGTTTCAGCGTTGCAGGATTGGCGACACGCCACGCCACGCCGAACGGCTAATTAGCGCGTCTGCCTAACGCGATTGTCAAAAGTTATCCGTAACGACGTTGTCGATGAACGAGCTTCGGCCAGCTCGGGAACCGCGTTCACGCGTTCGCGATCACGCGTTCGCGATCACACGGCCGGTTAAAGCCGATCCAGGATATTAAACGAGTGGCAAACGGATTCGCGCGTCGCGAGTCGTAGAATTTGCGGATAATCCAGCCGTGCGGTGAATTTCGTCCGTGACGAGAACGCTTCTTGCCAGCTTTTCTCCGAGCTCGTCCAAGTCGTTGGCCCGAATGAAAGATGGAGGCGCAGGTAGAAGCAAGCAACTGGGGTTAATCGCTGTTTCCACCTTTTCCGAACGACCTTCTCGTTTCTCGGCACGCTTCTTGTTCAGCCGTTGAAGTCGGACGACCGAGCGAGACGACCAGCAACGGACGGTTCTATTCGACGCGTATGTATTTCGTAAAAACCAATTGTCAGCCAGCACGTGCTCGGAATAACGCGGCGCCCGAAGCCTGTTTACGAAAGGTTTTCGCGTAGCGCAATTCGAACGTCCGCTCCGAGTCGCGCAAACGTATCTCCGGCGCTGGATGCCCTTTTTGCAAGTTCGTCTTATCGCGCGCCTCGCCATCGGTAACTCGTACGCGTTTAACAGCGCGATTCGTTACAGCGGAATCTTGCGTTGCAATTACGAGTCGTCCTCGTTCTCGTCCTCGTTCTCGTCCTCGTTCTCGTCCGAGTCGCAGTAACGTGGTTTTTATACATTCTACGTACGTACGCGTATACAATATCTTGCACCTCGCACCCTGAAACTTGCAGATTGTATCGTACGTCGGTTCGTATATACGAACGAAGTAGATTTTCTCGCAGGCGTCGCTTTTTGCGATTTACTACGGGCATTTAAAAGTATTCGTTTCTCCACGTATCCGTTCAAGCAACGTTCCTTGTTTTTCATCGAGTTTCGCCGTTCGTTTTTACCATTCGTTGTCGCGGAGTTTGCCGAAGCTTCCGTAATTGAAATTCCACGTTCTTCGTCCTTCTGTTTGATAGGGACTTTACGAAAGTTTATCGAAATTCGGAGCGTTTCTCTCGCAAGATCGAACGAAACGTCGTTCGGCCGAACTTCGATGTTATACTTAACGTTTGAAACGCGATAAAAGAGCCGTATTGGACGAACGACGTTCGTACTCGAAACGCTTCTTCGTCGAGGCGATCTACGGCTCTTCCGATCAGACCCGAGCCTGCTCGAGATTTCAACCACGCTGTTTCGAGCGCACAATAGACTCTTAGAAAATTTGTCGAGCAACGAGAAGACTCTTATCGCGTTTAGGTCGCGGTCGACCGATCGCATCGTCGCGTAACGTTACGGAGTTGTCAAGAGTCGACGAAATCTCCGCATCTGCGTGTACATTTTAATTTCGCTCGTTTATATCGCGCTGCTACCGTAAATAGAAACCGTACGATCGGTCGACTCTGCAAAAATTCCAGCGAACGATTAATCGACCAACGACCAACGACCAACGACCAACGACCAACGACCAACGACCAACGACCAACGACCAACGACTCGTCGTTATTCGCAATGCTTCTTGCGTTCGTTTTTCTCCTTTTCTCCCTTCTCGCATCCGTGTTTTTCGCGAAAGTTTATCACGAAGAACGGGAAGCGGTGATATTCGTTCGATCGATCGACGGTCGATCGACGGTCGATCGACGGTCGATCGACGGTTCGCGTTCGATAAGAATCGAGGCGGAGGCGTCGAGCGAAGAGATAGGAGCGTCGGCCAGAAGCGAAAAAAGCGAAGACAAAGGTATCGAGGCGGTGCGACGAGGCATCCGCGCGGATGACGAAGGCTCGGGACGATGGAGAATCCGATGTCCGGATGCGAGCGAACACCAGCAACGTGGCAAACTCTTTTCGATCGCGTCGTCTACTTTTTAGGCTGGCGCTTGCGTTCCTCCTGCTTCGTTTCCGTATTGGCGCGCAGGCAAGAGCATCGGAAACTCGTCGAAAGTCGACGGAAACGGAAGTCGTCGCTGCACGCTGTATTTTGCCTTTCCGACGTCGGATGTAATAAAAATAAAGCATAATCGGGAACCACTCGACGATCTTTGTTTTCGTTGCGAGGCTCGTCGATACGTCGCATTGTTGATATAAAATTGCGAGGCGTCGAATCGCCGCACACCTTCGGCGGCAAAGTCCAAGTCTCGCGAAACAACGCCGACTTCGTCCGGGTGCAAAGTCCGCGCCTATAGAGCGTCCGTGTAAAAAAAGAAGGGAAAGGCGAAATCGCGTTTCGGGCGCGCGCTTCTCGTTTCTCGCGACCGTCGCTAGGTTCGGCGATCGCCGCGGCGCCGGTTCTTATCTTTAACCGTGACACTCGCGAGCCAGCGAGCCTGCTAATTATATATTTACGGTGGAGCGCAACGACCAGCGAGCCGAGTCTCCGAACCGCCACTTTGAATCGTTCGGGTAGCGAGCTAAGGAGGATCCGAAGTAGGAAGTTTCGAATTTTCCAAGTTTTGTTGGCGAACGTAATTCGCGGCACGGCAACCATTCCAACGTCGCGCGCGCCCGCATCTTTCGCGACAGCGTCTCCGGCGCTACCAACTCCGAGTGAGTACTTTCGCAACGAAAGTTTCTTTCCTCCCGTCTTCGTACACACCGAAAGAATATGCGCGAATTCGCTGGTTTCCCGGCTTACGATCAGACTACGCGGGCGATACGGTGGCGGGTGAGAAGACGAGACGAGAAAGAGCCGCGTCTTTCTTTCGTTCGTTCAACGAGGAAGTCGGCCGAATGTCGCACGGCTTCGCAGCGACGCTCCCTTGGCTTCCTTTGTACTTTGCGTGGACGCGATGCGACGCGCCACGATGCCGAGTAACCGCATTGGTCACGCGTCGTCTCGGGTCTAGCCCGGACAGAGAGGACGAGAGGCAGATGTATCTGCCCGAATCTGTTCGCGGTTTCGGCACACTTATTTCGAAGAGGCTGACGTACGTCTATCTTTCCGAGCGACGATCTTACGCTTATTCGCGCTAATTATAGACCTTTAGCGATGAAATGTCATCTTCCGTTTAACGTGAACTCGTGGTGTCCGTTGCCGGACGAATCAACATATTTTTCTATATTTGTATATTTTTTGCCAGCCGATACAGGAAGAAGCAAAGACCGTGCGGTATGTTCCGCGTGGAAAATCAAAGGTGGAAGAAGCCAATCGTCGTACTATCGTGCTTCTTGTTCGGCTAAGCCGGCTTTGCATATAGGCGACTGTTTCGAAAGATACCGAAACCGCGCAAGAATATAAATCGCGCGATACATAAATACAGCAAAACTAAGCACGCTTTCTTGGATATCGACGAAAAGCTTTGTTGTATTTAAATAGCGCAAACGTTGAACGAGTATGTTTCCTCGACTGCGCTCGCCGATACCTCTCGTCCGCAAAACAAAGACGCGATTCCGCTGTTTCGTGGCACGGCGTAGCGCGTTAGCAATTTTCCAAGCGTCGGCGAATGTGCCGTTGCACGGGAATATAAGGGGAAGGAAGAATGGGGCGCGCGAGTCTCCGTATTCGATCGCAGGATCCTCTTTGAACGCGCGCAACTTGCCGATCCAATTATCCAACGTTTATACCGCAACCTCGACCGAGAGCATAGACAAAGCCGGTGGAACGCGTTAAACGCTACTAATGCGTTTACGTGTGTTCTATCGGATCGGTCGTCTGCGAATGAAACCGAGTGGATATTCGTTGCGCGATCGATCGGTACGCCGTTTCGCGTAAACTATCGCCACCCGTATCTCGAAAATTCTGTTTGTTCGCCGCGAGCCACGCGTTCGCCAATTCCAGCGTATTACCATTCGCTGTTTTCAAAGACGTCGTTTCGACTCTACGACCGGTAAATTAGTCCTTTTTTCCGCTCGATTTCCTCGTATCGCGGTGGACAGATAGGTTTTCGATGGCCGCGTCGCTACGACGATTCTACCGATTACCTCGATACGAGGAATTTTCACGCTCCAGCTACCGTCGCAGATCGCACGTTCGATGAAAATTCTAATTACAGATAAGTAGCTTTGCTAATAAATTAGAAGCCGGTTTCGCGGCGTGATCGCGCGTTCGTTACGCCTTCCACTCGCAATTTCCGTTTTCTTTTTATCTCGCCGTTCGTTTCGTCGATCCGCTCGATCGACCGTCGGCGACTATCAACGCCGCGATTATTCCGCTATTTTTCGAAGCCGCGGTAAAGCGGTAAGCGTATACCCAAGCTCGACGGATCGCGCTAAATCGACCGTCGTCGCCACGCGAGTAAAAGCTAAAGGCGCAGCAAGAAGGAAGTCGAGCGTCGCGCGAATTGGACCGGACGCGTGCCCGATGCACCGTTCGAACGGCCGCTTACGCGATACGACTCTGCCGGCTTTTATCCAAATTCGATAACGCGTGGCTATCGATCGACACGAAACTGCGAGCAATTACCGGCAAAGCGAACTTTGCGCAAGACGCATGCAGCTCGTTGCCAACCGAGATTACGTAGTCGAAGTTAACTTGGTACCGCGGTTCCTTGCAGCCCGTGCCGCTAATTTTCTCTGCCCGTCGGAGTTTACGGCGAACCGTAACCGTCGCGCGTCGCCTTTTGCGCTCAGATTTTTAACCCTTTCGTTCTTCGACGCCCGTCGATATCGACAAATATCGACAAATATCGACAAATCGGATATCGGTATGTTTGGCAAATTCTTGGGCGCGTTTGAGGCTACGGTTTTCGGTTGACTCGGCTTTTGCGCAACGGAACGATACTCGAGGGGAGACCACGTCCGCCGCGATGGAAAGGTTAAACGCTGGAAGCACGCCGTTTGCGCGAACCACCGTGTAACCGCTGCGTTATCTCGATTAAAATACTCGATAGGATTTCCGGCGTCGTGCAAGGTAGAAAGCCGAATGCGCGGAACGTTGGAAATTGGCGAGCGGAAAGACGGGGCGAAGATGGGAAAGAGGAAAGGTATTCGTCGCGTGCAGATCGATCGATTTATTCGCCGAATCGTTCAGCGACGTATCGACGGATAAGAAGATGGCTGTACTTGCGCCTTCGCTTCTCTGCCGCGCTTCGATCACGGGCAAAGGTCGCTCCTGCGAGATTCGTTCCTCTCGTCGGCGCGCTGTTTGCGTCAACGATTCGATGGAAGCTAGAAAAGACGAAGAGACGTCCGCGAGGGTAAGAAGAGGGAAACGGGGAAGAAATTTCGAGACGACTCTTGCTCCTTCCAAAATTCTTCGCGCGCTTCAAATATTCAGCCGAACACCGTCTACTCTAATTAAATTGAAACGAATCGGCGAGCGAGACGATCGACGCGGCACAAAGGAGCTAATCGAAAGCGCTTCTCGCAGGAAATTACCTGGCACGCGTAGTCGAACGTCGCTCCTTTCTTTTACTTTTCCGACCTTTCCGCCTCGGCAATTTCTCTCGCATTCTCCAAGAGAGCATTCTGCCGCTTCAACAGCACCCGACGCGATATTTTTTTCTCGAGTTTCCCGTTGGCCATCCACCGGCCAACGAATTCTCCGCTACGAAAACGATCCAAGTTTCCTTACTTTCGCTTATCCATCGCCAGCTTCGAAATTGTCAGTCTCTTTCCACCGACTCGTACAATTTTATCCTCTCGCAGGCAGGCAGAGCTAACTTCTCTCCGCCTCTCTCCTTCTCTCTCGTTCCACAAATCCGGCCGTAAATTCCTCGATAAATTAAATTCCCGCCTGAAAATGGAATTCTTTCTCCGATCGTATGGGAGTCTATAAAGAGTATCTTTGCGCGCTTTTTTCCACCACTGTGCGATTCTTAGGAACGCTCCGCTCCTCCGCGAACCGCCTCTTCCAGAAGAGGCCAGCCACGCGACTTTACCTCGGGACTTTAATTACCGACGTTAGCGAGCGATTTATCGGATCGATCGCTGTGAAATTCGTCGAGCGAACATTCACGCGGAGAGGAGAAGGAGAGAGAGAGAGAGGAACGGAGGAATTCTTGCGGCTTCTTTCGTCTCGGGCGTGGAAAAGCGAAAGGAAAAGGAAAAGGAAAAGAAGGAGCGGAAAACGGAGGAAAAGATTTAGCCGATCGAGAGAGAATCGCTGCGCGCGTTCTCCACGATTTCGAAGGAGAGCGGAAGAGAGGATTTGTCTACCGCGTCGAAAAGGACGAAGAAGGACGAACCATTTCTCCGTTTCTACGATTCGTCCTTCTAATTATTCGTCGCTTCGTCTAGCTACCTTCGAGCACGACAACTCCGTCGTCCTATCGTACACGTATCTCGTCGTTATCGATCGCCGTTCTGTTTCAGATTCCGCGTGAAGTCGACAGTCGCTTCGTTTGCCTCCGCGGTAGTATTTTTCCCCGCGTTTCCTCGTATTCGCGGCCGCTCGTGTTTTGTCGTCAGAGGAAAAACCCGTTTCGTGCAAACACGCGCTTACTCAGCTTACGCAACAAATCATAAGGTTCCATCGAGCGTGCCACGTAAACCGTAACGCTGTTTGCCGCGGCACGCGTTTTCCACTCGCGGCTGACAGCTATCGATCGCGCGCCGAGATTTGCCTGGCGGAGACGCAGAGATGCAAGAGACGACGGTGCGTGGTCGTTTCCGCGATCGGGGTCCGTCTGCATCTCGATGGCATTGGGAAACGAGCGATCGAATCGAGACGTACGAAATTGGGGCGAGAACGTTTGCTCGCGGGGCCAAGTGGAAAACGCCTGGAAAACGCCTGGAAAACGCCTGGAAAACGCCTGGAAAACGCCTGGAAAGCGCGTTCGCCTCGCGGCGAAGCCACGCGTGCACGCAACCGTCCGTTTCGACAAAGCGAATGCAACTAGGTTAGAATCGTTCTTTTTCTCACCGCCTTCGTCCGTGTTTTGCGAAATCGAGCGGCCGAGCCAGCGCGAGGAAACAGAATTTTTTGCACGGTTAGCACTTCCGACCAGCGCAACCGGCGAGCGTTACTCGCGCCCCAAATTCTTTGCTTCGCGTGGAAAGCAACGCGCTTTGCGATACGTAGAAAAAGGAGCAGCGCGCGAACCAGTTGGATTACGCGATCGATCGACGCACGTCCCACAGACATCCTCCTACAGATCTTTCCACGTACGTACTTGCTCCTGTTTCGCGTGCGCTTCGTTAAACCCGTTAAGTTCCCCGTTGTAACACGGCCGCCTACGTACCAAGCATTCGCAGAGACGTGCCGTTTCCAACGAACGCAAACGGACAACGTGGACAAAGCGCCGATTCCTGATGTCCGCTGCTGATGGCGTTCCAGCATCGTCGAAACGTACGCGGGACGCGTCGCGTAGCCTAATCGAAGATGCAACGAAAGGCGCGCCAACTAATCAACGACGAAGGCAATAATTGGAAATATCGAAGCGGATGGCAATTTTCAGCCGGTTGCCTAAAGCTCGTCGTTAAAGCTCTCTCGTAAGTCGGAGCGGCAAGAGTTAGCGCGCACGGCGCCGTCTGCCCCTTCGATCTCGCTTTTCCATTTGCGCCCTGTTTCTCGCTTCCGCCCTTTCTCCTTTTTCGATCTTTTCCGTCGCTGTTTCTCTCTCTCTCTCTCTCTCTCTCTCTCTCTCTCCTAGGAAAATGGTACGCGTTTCTCGCTAACTTGGTAGATTACGACGGCCAATTTCAGTGGATATCAATCACAAGCTGCCTTCGTCTTATACCTCGCGATACACGTCCAGCGTCGCTCGTCACTAGCTCCGACGTATTTCAGCTTTCCCTAGATTTTCCATTCGATTCGAAAACATTCTTCCCTTCCGGCTTCATCTCGTGAAAGATATCCCTCAACGTTCAGTTATGCTCTCCGTGATACCAGCTTAACGTCCAGCCCAACGATTCGTCACCTCCGCTACGACCTGCTATCGATCGCGCACCAGCCTGACAAATCCGACTTTCGTCTCGCGAAATACTTCTCTCGTCTGTACGTAGATTCGTTTCCCCTTGTTTCTTCTTTTCTTTCACGAGATCGAGCGACGAAAAGGATTCGGCAATTATCCACGTCGTTTTCTTATTTTACCGAATCACGTATGATCCATTTTCTCCCGTTTCTATTATCACGATCGTACGCAATTCCATCGCATAATACGAAAGAAAAAAGGTCGCGCATCCGTTGTTCCCCCGTAAAACGAAAGAAACTTTCCGCACAACCCGATGTATATCTGTATATAAACGTGGCGCTGGGCCTTAGCGTGCGAAATATTCGGAAAAGTTGTCGATACCACTGCGGCGAATGTTGCCCGCGATAATTGCGCATCCGTCGTGCGCGTCGGTATTAGTTTCCAGTCGCTGGACGGTGATCGGTTGGAATAGCATCTAATGGAAACCCAAGAAGAGTATAAATACGCTAACAACGAGTCTACGACCCGTGACACGGGCACGATCACACGCCACGCTATCTCTTCGTTTACGCGGACTATAAACGAAAGATAGGAATCGCTTTCCGATTTGACGTCGTTTTATGCGGCCAGCGTGTCGCGAAATCCACGCAGATTTCGTCGGCAGAATTCACCGTTCGATAGCGACAGGTGCTTTTGCGAATATCTCGGAAACTAAGGCCGAGCGGCGGTTTCACGCGTAGGAGAAAGTTTCGAAAAGTGGCGGATATCGACGCACGTACGGACGAAAGATTCGAAATTGCGGCAGAGAAGAATTTTCTACGTCGGGGGGAAAGGGGCTGGAAGCGCGCGAACCGAGTCGCGTGGATCGCTGCATCGAGGATACGATTTCGGAGAAGCAAGAGAAATCGGCTGCGAAATCGACGCGACGAATCTTCGAATGGAATTTCGCGTTCGAGAAACGAAGAGGAGGTTCCGGTAGGTCCGGGTAGAGGTTATTCTCTGTAATCGCGTTGAAAGCTGTGACGAGCATCGGTCGATAAAAGTCCAACGCGCGCGTGAATCGATCGACGTTGTTGTGCTGTGTGTGCGTGCGCGTGTGCGGGTCAAGACGAACAGCTGGCGAGTTTTCCGAGTCCTTTTTTTTTTTTGCAAAATCAACCATCCCGCACCGTATCGACCTTCCATCGGATTTCTATAGCGTTGCAGCCGTCGGACTTCTATCGAGTTCCTGCGTTCCGCTGAAATTCAGAGAGATGAGACTCGGAAAATAACTTTAGGTTAATCGATTGGACGCGCAAACAGAAATAATCGCGGTGCGTCGTATCGATAATAACGCTTGGAAATGACCCTCTGCCAGACTATCGTCGCGCAAAACAAATTTTCGATAAACGAGTTTGCCAGCGTTTGGTATTTCTCGTAGAAACGGAAGAAAACAAACGATCGTACCGCAAACACGACCGAGCTTATTCCGACGATAGGAGTTGCGACCAACGTCGAAACTGTTTGTTACGTCCTTAGGATATTTCGCCGTGCGTGTCGCCCAAAGTTAAATTTTCCACAGGGTAGAAAAGTACGACTAACCTTGACCCTGTTCAGCGAATTAACTCGAACTTGACGTACGTTTACCGACCGTTTCGATATTCGTGATAACCGTTCGAGTCACGAGATATTAAGCGCTTGATAACTTTATCAGCGACTGGAAGATTAGCAAAAATAGGAGGAGGACGGTAAAGCAGCGCGATAGCGTCGGTAGGAAAATGTTCGATATACTTTGGCTCGTCAAGAATAGTCGATAACGAGTCATCAACCGCTTTGAATTTATCGAGAGATAAAAACACTGTCCATCGTAAACATCGATTATTAGATACAGTTACGTACGCACGGCTGATTCTACGTAATCGCTTTCGTCTTCTCGCTTATTAACGCTCTTAAAAGCGTTTGATCGCGTTATAGCTGCGCGACAGAGAAAGATAATAACCGTAACTTCACAGGAAAACGATTTGACTCGTCTCGCATATCCAAGAATTCCCCGTTATAACGTGAAATTCTCTCAGTCACCTGGTCTCGGCTCTCCGTCGCGCGATGTCGCAGTTGCGATTCGGCTCTCAACGTTGCAAAGCAAAGCGTACGATTTGTTTCGTTCAGTTTGCAACAAAGAGCGCAAGATCGATCGCTAGTTCGTTTACGACCGGTAAATACAAGTTCACCCGTCGATATACAATTTCTAATTTTCGTTTGCGATCTACCAACGCGACTGCGAATCACCATCGACGTTGGTCGTTCAAATCCGCGAGACGTTCGTTGAAATCGCGCTCCCTCGCGGACAGTTAAAAAAAAAAAAAAAAAGAAAATACCGATAAAATCGCACACGGTTATTCATTCGCGTGGCCGTTTTTTGGAGCAACGGCAGCGCTACCCGAAGCTCGTTGCAATTCGCGAGCGGAGCGAGGAAGCGCGTGCACGAAATTACCGCCAAATAATTCCCGCTAACCGATTTCGAAACTCGCGTTTGCGTTTGCATTTACGTTTCGTCGTATTACACGAAGCGTTAGCTGCAACGGCATTTCTATATTTCATCGACTACTCTCTCCTTCTCTCCGGCGTTTCCGCTCGAATCCTCTTTTCGCCACTCGTTGCCTCGTTACGCGTGCGTTAAATCGGACAATTGGCCAACGCGGCGAAACTCCCCTCTGCTTCGACTTATTCGGCATCGGATTTCCAAACATCGATCGCGTTTGCCTTTAACGGCGAACGTAGCGGACAGAGTCGGCCAGAAGCGAAGCTGTTGCGATTAGCGCGTATCGTCCGCGTTATCCGCGCTGAGACAAACGATTCCTCTGATTCAGCAGCGCGCGATCTGCGTGCTTTGTAGGTTGCGTTGCGGCGTACTCGGAGACCACGTTGCACTCGTATATATCTAGGCGGTACGTGTGCGGATACGAGCACATACGAGCGGATACAGCGTGCATAGTTCGCCGTATGCCATCGAGTCGAGTCGATGCGATACGTTGGCGTGGGCGTAGGCATCTGCGAGTCGTGCCACGTTGAGACTGCACGCTAGCCGTTACATAGCTCGTTTAATCTCTCGAGCTTTGCGTCCATTTTCCTTTCGAACGCCAGCCGGCTAATTCGAGCACGCGTCTCCTATCCGTACTAACGGAGCGATTTACCAAACAATTTGCCTCTCGATCGAACCAACCGTCTTGCCTGCTGCAGCAGGATACGGCGTGTTCGCGATACGAACGCGATTAAATTACGAGATCTTGTCGATTTCCTCGTCGGTGGATCGCGACGATTGGAAGCAGAACGCGTCGATCGAATTTGCCCCGTTCTTGGACGAGCGCGTCGTTAATCGCGGGGGCGTGTTCCGCGAACGAGTTCTGGCCACGTACAACGACTACGCAGGATTTGGTTGCGCACGTCGGACGAACGGTTGGTGGGTAGTCGCGCAACGGCCAGAGTGATTAGATGGTGTGATTAATGCACGCCCGAAGCTCGGCCGAAACGCGCATTAATCTTAGAATAATGGTCCGCTTCGCGAACCACGTACTTCTATCGCGCGAGTATTTGCGTATCGGGCGTGAATTACGGAGAACGGCGAACGAGGAAAAAGATCGATTCGTTAGCCGAAATCTACTACTTTGGAACTTTCCAACGATCGTTCCTAGTCGAACTTTCGGAACGCGACGATTCAGCCGCTCGATCGAAATGAACGGGCGTCGCCTGGTTTGCGACCATCGTCCAATTCAATCGCACCCATTACGTTCGTTGCGCGACAGCGAATCGCAGGTTGATTACGAGTCGACGATACGGTAATACCGCAACAACGGTAGAGCGTGAAACGGAAAGAGAGGAAGCTACGAGGCAGCGTGGCGAAATCGGCCAGAGTTCGTACGCAAACGATCGAGACGGTTACGTAAACCGCAGATAGGTAGGTGGCAGGAGAGTGGGATCTCTAGGTTGACGCGCGGCAGCGTAAAAGCGCAGCTAGCGCGGAGCATCGGGGGAATTAGTCGATTTGGAAAAAAATCGGCTGTCGCGCGACGCCGCACGGCCGTCGATGTCCCCAACCGCGTTTGAACGTTCTCGCGATCGCGTTTTCGATAATAAGCCAGAGATGGATTCGCGCGAAGCGCGGAGACGTTGGAGAAGCGAGGCCAAGAGTTTTTAAACGAGTGTTCGCGCGACGACCGCGAAAAGAGGGGCCCTGAGATGACGGATACTGCGAGCGAAGCGATAGAGGAGCGCGACTCGAGTAGCTTTCAGAGGAGAACGTACGACGAAAACGAATGATACGCCGGTTCGATACGTCGGTACCGAGTTTGTTTCTACGACACCAGCGACTGAAATTAATTGGGTCGCCGTGTAAGCGAGCAACGTCGTCCATACGAGTAGCGGGACGATAAATCTTCTGGCCGTCGTTATGGCAAATTTATGGCTCGTCGTTGAGACAGGAGGGGGACGCTCGTGATTCTTCGACCTTGCGTCTTCGATATCGTCCGAGACGGATCGCGCGGATCCGCGCGAATCCTCTTACCGGTTGTCCACCTGGAAATAGCTTGAGGTCTCGCGAGATCGATTCTCGCGTTTCCGAAAGGCACAGGGACGCGATTTGCGATCGATCGTTGCAGCCGTGTCGACGATTTTCCCAAAGTACGACGAATTACGTTGATACGGCAACGATCTCGGTGCAACAGGATGGAATTGCAATTTTCAGTCGATCGAAAGCGCGCTCGTACGTGGGAA
The DNA here is from genome assembly GCA_014737475.1 of Bombus confusus. Classification (NCBI taxonomy): domain Eukaryota; kingdom Metazoa; phylum Arthropoda; class Insecta; order Hymenoptera; family Apidae; genus Bombus; species Bombus confusus. The sequence goes on from JACXIV010000090.1 coordinate 467,572, forward strand.
CGAGCGAGCAACCGAAAGAGAGACGCTTCGCGTCGACGATAAAGGAATTCCGGCTAAAGCGGAGTAGCGTGTATCGCAGAAGGCGACGGCGTTCCGACAGGAAAATACTCTTAGACGCGTGGACCTCGCGGAAACGCGAAACACGGAACGCTCGTACGCGAGAAACGAATTCCATCGCGCTTCACTCGAAGCCGCTTCTCTGCCTAAATTCTTCGCTTTGTCTTCTGTTCCGTCCATTTACATCTTATCGGCTTTTGTCCGGCCCGTGTTTCCACGTCGTATTTCCGCGAGAGCCTCTCGAGCACGCTTTCGATTTTTTTAAGGAACCGTGACTCGGACGCCGAAGCCGGAAAGAAGTATCCGCCGTCAACTCCAACTATCGCGCGTATTCTTCGAGACTGGTCGAACGATAAGAGCATTCGTTCCTCTGCCGTTTTTCCTTCCACCGCTCGTCTACGTCGAAGAAGCTGGAAAACGAAAAGACCCAGGCAGGTATCTTTTGGTAGCGTGTCGGCTCGTCGAGGAACGATTTCCCTTCGTTTCTAGCGTCTTTTGTGGGTCAAAGAGGCGGAACGAGATATCTGTGCGCGCTATTCTTCGGCAGCCGTGCGATGCGAGAGACGGTCGGCTTTCGAGGAATCTCCGATAAAGGGATATGCCTGGCAAGATGGAAAGGATTCGTTTAACGAAAGATCTGCTATGAAAATGCGAGAGGGTCGATTCGAAGAAATTACTCTTACCGTGCAAATTGCCTTCGACTCGGATAATTACCGGTATCTTTCGTTTCTACGTAAGCCGAATTCCCTTTGGCAATTTGTCCGCAGGCAAACGAAGCAATTTCTTCTCTTTTCGCTCTGTAGAATTGCCACGCGTTTTTCTGGCAAACGTTACGGACGAGACGAGACGAGACGAGACGAAAAGTCGGCACTTTCTTTCGCCGTGCAACCTGCGAGCGACTACGTTCGAAAGCCGCGTTGCGCTCGACAAACTTCTCCAGCGAGTGAAATATCGCACGCTGCTGCCGCGACCACTCGGAAAGCCGACGTACCGTAAGTAGTCGGACGTCGGAAGTGTCTCTGAAAATTTATTATTTATTTATTTATTTATGCGCGCGTTTACATATATTCATAAATAGACGCGTGAATGCGAGGTGAAAAGTGCCTCGGAATGACGTCGGTGATTCCGAGCGTCGATAAGCCAGCTCTGAGAAAAGAGTGCTCGCAGTGGTGGAATTACTTATCGGACGTTCGACGGAGGAGATCTATACGACCGAATTGGCCATAAAGTCGCGCACGTATGAAAAAAGGCGAACGATGCCCGATAGTTTTAGTCGGAGCGTACAGTTTTGCCAGGCACCGTAGCTCCGCACGATCGATGAGACGATGCAAAAGTTTGCAGTTTTACGAATTGCTAGATGTCAGACGCCACTCGTGCCGACGTTCTTCCCAACGTTGTAATTCTTCGTGGAAGAGGCTGATCATCGCGGCACGCGAGCCGCTACGAGGAGCCGAGTCGTTCACGGTGCAGACCGAATGACGCGAGGCCCGAATTACCAGATCAGGTGGCAGCCAAGAAGCGAGCGGAAAGATTTCGATATTGCGAATACGAGAGCAAGAGGTTCGGGTCGCCGTTGCAACGTGGAAATGAAGGAACGGAAACGCGTTAATCGAACGTGGGTCGCGAGCTGTTTGAAAAATGGGAAAAATAACGATTCGACGTGGATGTATTGCTGGAAATCTAAACGGATTCCCTTCCATTTTTCTTCCAGCTTGCTCGACGAACGAGACAATTGAATTTTTCGTACGCGCGCACACGGCTGCGGATTATTTCTCGAAAAGTCTCGTAACCGAATTCGATTTCGATTCGCGTTGCGTATTCGTTGGCGGTAACGCGAGACGATTCGATGAAACGAGACGACCGAACCGGGTCGATGATCGGGGAAAAAAAGTTTAATCGTTCGTCTCTCGCCTTTCTTTCGCGCCTCGTTTCAAGCCCGATAAAAAGGGCATGAAAAATGTTGTGGTTATCGGTTATATAGATAGCGAGAAAAGCGCGTGGATAAATTGTCAGATAGTAAACTATATTTAATAAAGAAACGTTGGTATAATATGAATACAGTTTGAGCTGAGAAACTGAACACCGAAGCCATCGTTGCCTGTCTCTGTTGTCTTATGGTTGCCACGCGGTTGTCTTTCGTCTATGGCCTGTCGATGGCTTTGGCGAGTTAGAAAATTAGTCGGTACAGGTGTAGAGTTTACTTAGAAGCGTTAACCACTTCAACAAAAAACGACGGACGTTGCACGAGCCGCGTAATGCCGTCAGCGCGCCAGTAGCAATCGTCGCCGGAATCACAGCGTCAGAAATAACTTTGACGGAGTAACTCGAACGACTTTGCTCGCGATCCAAGCAAGATAGCGGCGATAGTCCGTGCGAAGAATATGCGAGTGTAAGAAGAAAGGAACATGGCGCGTAGCGGACAGCGCGAGCAAGCGAGAGACAAAGCGCATCGGCGCGTTAAGCGGAAAATGGGCACAATCGGCGAAAGACGATCGAGCGGCCTTTTCTTTAGCTGGAAAACGTATTCTACCGACGATAGAAACGTTTCGATAGTTTCAAGGGGTGCGACGAGTCTGTCCGGTGCTTCGTGATCTGGCTGCCGAGTGGCAACGCGGTAAAATAGTTGGGAGAATAGTTGCGGAGGAAGAATTCCTTTGCAAGTTGCCGACGTTTCTCCGCGCAGGAAAACGTGGCAAATGGGTCGTTCGGATTTTTCAGGCGGACGACAGTCGGACGAAAAGCGATTTGAACCGAGAACGGTAGACGCGTCCGTGAGTGTTTGGAAGAGAAAACGGCGGAAGAAGTGTACAGTCGCGGAAACGCGAGGCGTAAAAGGCGGGACGAGACAGCGGCGTTGAAAATGTCGGGCCAAGTGGCATTTGTTCTCGTACGGAGGGCAGAGCGCAGGAAAATTGTACCTTCTCGTTCTCCGCCGGGGCTAACGACCCTTTTGAGCCGCGGACGGAGGCAGGCGGGCGGGCGAGCGCAGAAGCTGTTGAACCGAGGAAAAAGAGGGAGAGGAGGCAAAAACGAGGGAAAAATAGGATAGGGTGGAAGCGGAGGAAAGGGGAAGGGGAGAGCGTCAAAGAAGTTGCGGTATATGCGCGTGCCGAAGTGGTCAGGGTCTGGACGAGCCGTGTTATCGTTCTTCGAGTAGCTCGATGGCGCAACAATCGTTAAGCCGTCTACTATCGCCAGCGCGACGGCGCTGGGAAAAAATTGACGAGGAAACGACTTGGCAGGTAGTCGGATGCTTGCCGAAAGACTTCTAGTCGAGAAATCGAGCAATCGTCTCGCTTCTTCGGGATCTCCCGTCTTTTAATCTCTCGCTCGTCTTCCTGTACGCGTTCTTCTCGCCCTGCTTGATCGCCGAGGAATCGGCAAGCTCTTCCTCGCTCTGGAAATCCGCTCGCCGTTTAGCGTTTCGCGGCGAGAAACTTCCCAACGATCGAAAATTCACGGGAGAAAGGCAAACAAGAAAATCTCCGGCGTTCTCTCGATTTTCGCGACCGCGTACCTCGGTGGCGCATCGTAATGCGCGAAACGGAGCTTCTACCGGTTAAGAGGCTCGTCGGTACCGACGGACCAAAGCGCTCGAAGATCTGGTTTGCCTAACCGCCAGACGGAAATCTCGTTACGTGGTTGATCGAGAGGAACGAGACTCGGAAGTGAAGGAAGGAAAATGAAAGAAAAGCTGGTTACCGGAGGAGTACCGACGCGGATACGAGCGCGGCGATAGATTCGCGCTACTTTTCTCTAAGCGTAATGGAAATCGACGGAAAAGAGACGGACAGCGCGTGTATCGCGCGTCGGTGGTTTTTCGTTGGGGCCGATCTATCGGCGTGGTGCGACGAAAAGCGAAGAAAGCCGGCGAAACGACGCGAGGCTGGCGCCGTGTCGGATCAACGAGTTTGCTCAATTCGAGCCAGCAGCGATATTAATTTCGCGCGGCGCCTGCCATACAAACTGCTTCGTTCGGAAACGCTGTTATTTTCGTCGTGCCACGCGTCCGTAAAACCGCAAGCGCGCGTGCATCGACGCGCCTTCATTTCGCGCCTATGTAAAACCTACTGGACGATCGAGCGAAAGACGCGTAATCGTCGCGCGTTCTACCTACGTGCGAGCATAGATACGCCAAGTTCCAGCAAATCCCAGCGAACGGTCGCACAGTCTTGGCTCGAAACGAAAGAAACTGCAAACGTTTATGGCCGATTCTTACGCGAAATTAGCAAACGACTGGTCCCATCGACCAATGGCTATAACGCGTACGTCGTATTTACGTACGCACGGCCGTAGACCGGCGGCGTCGCTTCTTTCGTCCGCCGTAGCAATTTCCGCGTTTCCGCGTCGAAAATTTCTCCGTTGCAGATGAAATACGGCGTCGCCGGAAATATCTGGCGAATATTTGCGAGAGTACGCTTACGCCTGTCCGCGGCTGAGGCGAGTTGCCGGCGTTCGCTCGACGAACCGTATCGATTGAAGAAGATCGGCACCGTGACTCGGAGGCGGTCTGGTCGGAAGTACGTTTGCGATCGTACAGAGACGTTGAAAAGCTCGAGAGTATCGACGGAATGGATGCAGCTGGCAGATGGAGCGTCCCCTTGATATTCTATCTTTTCGTCCGTAACTATTCACCTAGAAATATCTGCTCGCTGCGCCCTAAAGCTTGCTTTATCGACTACCGTTAACAGAGTCGACGAATACGTTTACGCCACCGAGCCAGGCAATCGATACGATTTATCCCGTCGGTTGCCGCAGTTTCTTTGCCCCTTTTACCGAAAAATGCACTCGATGCGCCTCGAAAGCGAGAAGCGAAGACTCGAAGATTCGGAGTTAATCGGAGGGGGGGGGGGCGGGCGCGCGCTTGCATTCGGGAAAAACTGAATTTTCACGAAGGCGCGCGTGGATGTTTACAACGCGCGAGTCGATCGAGCAAATTGTTTCGTAACTGTACGTTATTTTCGTACTAAAGGGACTAAAATATCGACCGGTGACTCGTGACCCGGTTTACGTCGATCTTCGTACGCATTTGTTCGCGCGATCAACGCGGGGCTTCTCGCTTAGACTCGTTGTTTCGAGGTTTTCGGTAAGAAATACGGCGAAACGGCCGCCGCGAGGAATACCTCGTTCTCGAGACGACTCGCGTCGCGTTTCCTTCTTTCCAACGTTCGAATTTTCGTGGTCGTCGTCGGTGTATAGGTACGCGACCGACTTTCCGTGCGTTCCGAGAAAGGGAACGCTGCGAGAAACAGAAAATAAAGTAAGAATTCGATGAAACGATATTTGCTGCCGAGTTCGAGCCATTTTGGATAATAAATCGTATACGCGAGAACGTGTTTCCGCTAAGCTGCAGCAAAATATATCGAAGGATGGAGAACGGCGTTTGCAGATAGCCGCGTATGCGGTTAGAAGCGACGCGCGAGAACACCGCTAACTTTCTAAATTATTGCCAGCGATATATCGCGCGCTTTATTCGGCTGCGTTGTTTTCCCACGGATCGGTGCGCGGTTTTCCCGGTGTTTCGGGTAATCGATTAATTTCACTCGGCGGACGACCGGTTCGGAAAAACACGCGCAACTCGCGCGCCGCTTCGTTGGATTCGATTCGGTTGCCGGTAGATCGGTCGTAACGATGGAAAGCGAATCTTTCTAATCGAAACTTTCCGATTTTTACAGGCGTGCGACTGCCTGGGCATCAGCAAGGAGTGCGACTACTTTGGCTTGAAGTACCAGAACGCCAAGGGCGAGGAACTCTGGTTGAACCTGAGGAACCCCATAGAGAGACAAACGGGTGGCGGCGTAGCGCCTTTAAGATACGCATTGAGGGTTAAGTTTTGGGTGCCGCCTCACCTGTTGCTGCAAGAAGCCACCAGGTAAAAGACGCGTCGAAAAGCGTCGCCACGCAACGCGATAACGGCCAGTCCCGTAATTACCCGGCAATCTCGCCGCACGAAACAAACCCATCGCGCCGATTCCACGTGCCGACTTCGAAGCAGCCGGCTCGGTCGATAGTGGACAGACCGTCGGATCGACGTAACGTAGGTAGCAAACGGTAGAGGTATGGTAAATTTTCGTCGAAACGAGAGAGTTTTCGTAGAATTTCGCGCGAGTGGAAGGTGGAGCGCGCGAGAAGCCGAGATCGATAGACGGATCGACGAACCGATCGGAAAGCCGCGCTTGCGGTTCGCCGTGCGAGTAGACGATCGAGCACGTAGAAAATTGCATCACGGAGACTCGAGTGGAAGGTACTGATTACGCCGGGTAATACGGTCGGTGAATATATATGCGGATTATATGTGAAGAGTATTCGTCGGAAACGGGGTAAAGAGAGTGACGTAACGCGGACAAAGTAGAGAGAGGAACGTGTGGCGGAGAACGGAGCGACGACGCGACGCGACGCGACGCGACGCGAACGAAATTTGCCGATGGTTCGCGCGTGAACGGTTTCAAAGGCGACCGGTCGTGATTAAACGCGATCGAAGCGGGTCGAGGTGGTAATTAATAGAGAGTTGGGAGGTGGGAGGATGGAACGAGTGCGAATCGGGCGTGGACTCTGGGTAGGAGGTTTCGGAGGATCGAAATGTAATTGCGATTTAATCGCGGTAGCTCGCAACACCCTTGGAAAAGGGGAACGCGCGAATTAATTGGTCGCCGAATGGTAACGTTCGTTAGCGCTGCGCTAGGACGATCGTTTCGCGCGTTCCCGTTTACGCTGTCGAATGCACCCGCGCGACCACGCGACGAATCTCGCCAAGATTTATGCTTCTCGGCATAGCACCGTAGACGACGGAGCGGCCTCTGCGGGCGAATTTTCTACCAGAACCGCTCGTTCTACGATAGCGTAGTTTCGATTAGCCCAAATCGATACTGGCGGAAAGTAGGTCGGTTTTGAAAGTCCGGTTAAGAAGATCTGTTCGTTTTCCGTTACACTTTCTCGCCGTTAATAATCGCGGCGCGAACAACGCCGAGCTCGAGGTATCGACGAACATGTTTCGTTTGCGAGATACAGCTGGAATTTTCTTTCTTCGGATAGGTAATCTCTTCTGCGGCGATTGCTGCTCCGAACAGCCGAATTCCGGAAGCGTGGAACAAAGGGCGTAGACACGGGAGTAGATGGGCAAAACGAAAGAGAAGAGATTCGTTGTTTGTTCGGGGTGTAAATCAAAGTCGTTGGAACGCTATTGTCGCGAAACGTAGCGAGGTTTCCACGTACGCAGGTCGGCGTTGTTCTCCGATATCGAATATCGCTGATGTCAGACCATACGCGTAACGTTGCGTTTCGACCTCGTAAATCTCGAATCGCTGAAGCGAGATTCGCAACGTTTCGCCTTTTACCGCCTGCCATCTTCGCTCGACGAGGAGATACGCTATGCGCGACACCGTATACAGACACGGCAACGATAAAGCGATAAGAAAGGATAGATTCGTTAGAGTTGGCCGACGTAATTTCCAGTTAGTCGTTCGCGAATCGTCCGTTCCGCAAGCGCTAATTTTAGCGTTCTAACTTGTCACGGGTCGTAGGACGTGCGAGCAGCATCCGTCGGTTTCCCGAAGCGCCAGCTCGCCCGAAACTGCGCTGTAATAAGCGAACTGTCGTCAGAATCGACCGGAAATCGTCCAAGTCGAAGCCATGAAGTTCTAACTCGACGAGAGGCGGAATTTCGCGTCGACTGTTGCGAACTCGTTAGAGTTTTATACGTATCTCTGTGCGTGTGCGTGTGCGTGTGCGTGTGCGTGTGCGTGTGCGTGTGCGTGTGTCTACTTTCTGTTAACTTCTTCGAGGGAAGTTTCGATATTAAACCATGTAGCTTTCGCGTACAGCAGTTGGCTGGAAGTTCTCTGAATATCTTTAAATACCCAGGAGCTGTTTGCTCTTCTCCGGAGCCAGTGTCCATAGGTTAAGCGGGGCCGATCGGGTTACTATATTTGTACGTATTACGTTGTACAAAGTTGTTGCGCGTACAACCACCTCTTAAACGTTCTTCGTCCCTTTATCCCTCGTAGTTTGGCTAAGAAATCTACGACGCGAAAAGATCGATCGTTTTTCGCCGTGTTCGACGTTTCTTTCGCTGCAACCGGCTGTTCGTTGACGTACGGAGGCACGAGAACGACAGAGACGATCGATCGCGCGATGCCAACGAAGGCCGATAGTTCGATAGCAAATCCGACGAATTACAGCGTTGGATAGACGTAGCTGCGTCCACTTGGATAGCGGCCATACGAATAAAGTAGAATTTCTAGCTATCGAACGCATTCTTTGTCCACCGAGTGAAAGCCATATCGACAAACTCGTTTTAGATGTATGCAAATCAACGGCTAGAGAACATTTCGATAACCTTCGCCGACGTATTGTCCGAAACTTGGAACACGGTCGATGCCGCGAGGTTCGAGTCGTGCGAAGGTTCGTCGAAAATTCGCCTTCATCGCGATAAACGATAAACGCCGGAATGACCGGTTAACGGTTAAACGATCGTCCGAATGTCTATGCGCCTCGATATGCAAACGACTGTCTCAACTGGATCGGGACGTTGAATCGCGCGGTACTTTCGGCGATCCTATAATCCGCCGATGTTCGATTTGACCCAGTCTGGCTCGATCCGGTGCAACGATTCGCACGAGAATCGCAAATTGTTCCTCGCCGAGAAATAGGACGGGTTGTTTCGAGCTTCGCGTGGCGGATGGGACGCGTTTCTCCTTAGACGTTTGAACGCGTTTGAAGCGAAAGGTGGCTGAAAACGAGGAGAAGGCGAGGCTGCTCGCTCCTCCGCTTCCGCCGTCCTCCGCGCGGTTGTTAACGATCCTGCGAGAGTGTCGCCAACTTTGTACCGCGTCGTATCGCGCGGAACTTTGCGATGCAACGAGGAAAAGCAAGCAAATTAGGAAAACCGTTTGCCGATACGATCGCGTTTCTTCGAACGAGATCGCTTTCGTTCGGACGTCGGCGATCGATCGTGCGGATAATCGCGCATAATCAGCGAGCAGAGTAAAACTGGCAAACGTGGCGAACGACCCGCGTCGAAGTCGACACTCTCCAGCGATGCAAGTCGAATTTACCAAAGTTGGTCGCAACTGCGCCCATTTCGATCAACCGTTAAATTCGAGCGTCGAACCGGCGGTCGTAAAGCAAACTGCGTTCGCGCTATTAGCGCGTTACGCTTGTCCGTGAAACTGTCCTGTATCTCCGTGTATATATTAGCGCGTGTCACGAGCTGCTGGATAACGCCAGTTCGCGTATGCTGACTGTTTCGTCTGATTGCAGGCATCAGTTCTACTTGCACTCTCGTTTGGAGTTACTCGAGGGTAGATTGAAAGCGTCGGACTGGGCTTCCGTGGCACGTTTGGTCGCTTTGATAGCGCAGGCCGACACGGGTGATTACGACCCGCTCTCACCACCGAACGCGATCTACTCGCAATGTTGTCAAATTCAACCGGCCGAACCGTGCGAATCCAGACCTCAGGACCTTCTGCATCGGATAGTTCAACAACACAAGGAGATCAAGGTTTGCGGCTATTTTTCTTCGCACACGCTTCGTCGTTTCTGCTCGTCGTCGCGATTCATCCACGTTCTTTCTTTCTTCTATCCCCAGGCGATGAAAACCTCGACCGCGGAATATTGGTTGCTCAAGGAGATATCCAATTTGGATACGTTCGGCCAGGAGATGTTTCACAGTAAATTCGGCTACAACGGAGTGTCGATGATCGGAGTGGGGCCTCATGGTATCACGGTTTATCGCGATCACGACGAGGAGACGCAAAAGTACGTAGCAAACTAACTCTACCAAGACTGAGCGAGCTGCGTAAGAAGTTGGCGATCGACGAGTAAACGTTGAAAATTTCTCGTTCAACTCTCGTCGAAACTCGGCGGTTTCCAAGCTTCGTTCGAGCATTGCCGCTTTCGATGGAGCGCGTTGCCACCGATGCGGACTCGTCGTCGGCGCTGTTAGCCCGCCAACTTCTTATCCTCGCGTTAACGCCGAGTTACCGATTTCTTTTACAGCATACCATACACGGCGATACAAAGCGCGACGTCTCATCGTCGAATGTTTCATTTGGTTTACCTGTCGCTCGACGCTGAGGAGACGTCGTTAAATTTCAAATTAGATTCCAGTCAATCCGCCAGTGGACTTTACCGGGCGATTACCGAGAAGCACGCGTTCTATAGCTGCGAGACGGTCAGGAGCGCGGTTACGGCGCAATTTATACGCGACTTGAAGGTATTTGACAACAACCACCGCATCCGCTCGACACCCACTGATTCCCTTATTTTCTCTACGCGTACAGGGCACCATTATCTCGATATTCAACGAGGATTCCACGTTAGGAAAGAAATACGTGTTCGATATTCGTAGAACGTGCCGAGAGGTGTACGACAACGCGCGGCGCGCTCTCTACTGCGAAGCTGCGACCATCAGCCTGCCAGAGGAGAAGGAAATTTTGCAGAAGCAGAATTGCAGAGACTGCGAGGATCCGAAATGCAAGGTATTTCGTCGAATCGCAGGAGCGACCGATCCACCAACTAGAAAGACAATTTCCTCACGTTGTTCGACTTTCAGGAATCCCGAGATTGTCTGACAAGACTATTGGACGCGATGCTGTGCCGCATTTGCATGGACCGTAGTTTAGACACTGCCTTGTTTCCGTGCGGACACGCGGTGGCCTGTTTGGATTGTGCCAGGCGATGCGAACGTTGTCCTCTCTGTCGAGCCGACATCGACCATTGTCGGACGATATATCTTCCGATCGAGCTAACGCACGTCGACAAGCACAATCCGAAATTGCTGTCGGAATCCATCGAACCTAGTTACGGCAACTCTTCCACCGAGGAAATTCAGAAGAGAAACTTGGCCACGGAAAGGAAATCCGTGGTAAACGGTAACGATATTTGAGAACGTCGTCGCAACGAGTTTCACGCTTCTCGCTAGCTTCTTCTCTAGAATCTTCGCCTGTCGGAGCGAGAGGACGCATTCGCTTTTTCTCCCGTCTCTGCTGTCTTTCCGTTTTCTCGAATTATTCCTAGGATTTACATTAAAATCGCACGTATTGACTGTTCCATCGTGTTTCCTCGTGTTATCCGTACGACGATCGATTTCCTTTTTTTTTCTTCTTTCGCTCGTCCCCACACCGCAGAAACGCGAGTGATCTGTCGCCAACGCGACGAAGAAACGCCACGTTGCCCGTAACGTTCGAAAAACCGACACGAATACGACTCTGTTTAACAACCGAGCCCGTTCAAAGGCGAATTACTCGTATAATAAGATCATCCTCGCTGTTTACGTTTCCTCGTTCGAGTAATAAGAGATCGCGTGGTTTCGTTCAACGGCAGTTCAGTCAATCGGGCATTAACTGAAATTTCGTTCCAATGAATCTAGTTCGTATAAATAAACTTCTACTGTACGCAAATACATACACACGTACGCACGCGCGCGCGCGCGCGCGCGCACACACACACACACACACACACACACACACACTCTCTCTCTCTCTTTCTGTCGTTTAAATACGTATCTACATACTCGTAATAATGTTACGCGATATCGATACACGTATACTCCTTAATTGAGTAATAAGAATATTGTCTTAATCGCGCGACCGAAAAGTCCTACTAGCTGCGTTGATCTTTGAAAAACGATGCTGTCATAGTTTTCAAGAGAGAGCAGTAGTATACTTTATTTTATCGAGAAGTTTAATGCGTCGTCTATAGATGCCTTTACTTTTATCGACAGTTGGACCAACGAGTTTTTTCATTTTATTTAATTGTCGTTTATAATGCTTGTCGATACTTTCGTTCCTCTTAGATAGATTATATCCTCTTTTTTCTTCTTTCGTACGTACTTCAACTTTCATTTAGATACGGCGGTAGGCCACTGGGGTGAAGAATTTTATTAAAATCGCTGACCGTTCGTATTTTCAATATAGCGTATTCATTATGCATACGCGATATCGCTTATAAAACGACCGCTATAACGCTGCTCGCCGTCTTGTAGAAGACGTTTCATCCGAGTCACTCGAATCTCGCGTCGCTCGATCATTAGGTCACCCATTGATCGATCGTTAGCGCGATAAAATTTTGTTCGTTGACAGCGACCCGTATCAATATATATATATATATAATATAATCGTATCAATTTTATTGTCACGAATGGCCTACGTACGTGGAATTTCCAGCGTGCGAGAAGTCGGCAGAGCGACGACAGAGTGGTATCTCTGTCGAGAGACGTCACGAGTCGTCTCGTTTTTGAAACGTCTTCTAGAAGGAGGAAACCTTGTTACGGTAATATCTGTTTATATGTACATAAAAAAGTGAGATAACCCGTCGGTAGGGTGAAACGAGTAAAAGTCACGAGTTCACCAAATGTCAAATCTGATTTAACAAGCTCGATGCGAATGCCATCCTTCAAGTAAGAGAATCGCAATAAAAGAAATGCATACGTTGATCGATGTGCTTTGCATGCAAAAGACAATTCACATGACATCGATGATAGTTCGTTTCGAAGGAGCACGCGAGAAAAGGCTGTTTCCAATCAAAAGAAAATAGAATGCAATTATCGTAACGTATTATTTATATCGTCTATTCGCGAGGAATCGTTCTTCTTTCTCGTCCTCCATCCACCAGTCTTTTATCCTCGCTATAATACCCCTCGTCCAACATCCATGGGTAGCGTTTCAGCAGACCGGAATGCTTGCTGCAGCCGAGGATACCAGGCAGGATGAAAGTCAAAGAAATTGTTATAGTCATTCATCAATGCAAAACAGATCTAGCTTGTAATTATTTCTAAGGAAAGAAATAGTAGCTGTTAAGTGGGCGTAGCGTAATCCCTTTTTTCCTGACATTCGTACCGCTTTAACGTCTCTCATCTATATACGTCGTTTAGTTATGTCCTTTAGTATTTTTGTATCCTATCGTTGTTACGAAAATGGTGATTACGCTGCTTTTCTAAGTCAAATATCGATCCGAATGGTTCTATGAAAACGTAAATGTAATAGACACACAACAACAATATTCAAATACAAAGTTGAGGAAACGTTTTGCTGCGTTGTATTTCTTCATGGCCAAAAATAAAACTATTTTCTTCGAAATTCCCCGATTACGCTGTCGACGTTCAACGTCGATGGGCTTTCATTCGTTGGGAGATAATTTTCCAAGCACGCGCTATAGAGAAAACCGTTTTATACGTATACATGTAATATCGATGGTAATATTGTGGTTTCGAGGATGCAAACAATTTGTACCACCGCCATGCGTTTATTCGATACACGTAAGTTTAATAATAATTGCAACGATAACGTCGTTACGATAAAAACAACAAATATTTGTGATTCACTCTCTGTATAAATACGACAAAATTTCAAATCATTGTAATTGTTAGATCTGTAAGGTAGAAATGTGAAAGATATACGAGAGAATGGATTTTTAAGAATTATCATTTGCAAAGAGTATTTTTAAAGTATTTCCAATTATTTTTTAGTATTATATCAGGATTCCACTTTAATTAGTGGTGTATACATGCGAGACCGATACACACTATAAAAAATAATTTTTAGCATTATAAAGGTACAGTGTCCCAACCTGTTCATTAAATATTATAAAATATCAACCGCTGTATTTTCCCTTTATTCTCAATTATTCCACATGCCTTCTCCCAACATACAAAACGATAGAAAAGAAGGATACATCCCGCGAACGAAATCTCTTTGCTCATATCGGAGTGTAGTTTCTCGTAAACGATTTTTTATACTAAATCTTTTTATAATTTTTTGCGAGTTAAATTCAATGGAAAGTTCAACGAACGTACCCACCGTATCTTACACGCGAGATAAAATTAATCTCCTACTTCTTTATTTTTCATTTTAATCGTTTTACCGTACGTACGGACGTGTGAATAAAACTTTGGTGGGTTTAATCGCACGGATAAACGGCATAAAAACGAATTTTCAAACAAATATCTTTACATGTAACTAAAAACAACAGGTTACGAGTCTAAACATATCGATCCAAGGATCAATTGCTTACTAAATCGGCAACCGAATTGTTTCTTTATATTTAATCTTGTGTTTCGTATTTTAATCTTGACCGATTCTCACAAATCCTGGAATTCCATGATGTTTTAACAACGCTTTCAAATGTTTTCATCGAAAAACTATCCTTCTCGCGTTTAATGTTTAATTCAAGTCGATCGAATCGAGACTCGATAATTTATACGATAGATGCGAATAAAACGAATAACAAAAAGCATATGCAGATAGAAATGAAAGCACCGTTTAAATGGAAAAATTTTAAATGTTGCGCCAAATTATGCCGAGCAGCAGTTGATTCGAGAGTTTCGATATCTGCGCACGCGTCGTACGTTTCCATTGGTTCACGCAGCGGCATTGTCATATGACGAAGCTGCGTGGCATCATGGGAAGCAGGTCGTAATTTTGCAACATGGCGGTGAATTGAGCCAAAGTCGCGGTCTTGTGCCATCAAAAAATGTATTTTTCATAGTCGAGCAACTTCTTTTATTGTACTCTTCATGTATGCGACAGTGTAATCCTGGTTCGGGTCGTGTTAGACGATACACTGTGCATGTAAATATGAGTGTAACAAAGCACAACGTTATTTCGAAGGTGACACCCCCCAACTCGGTGTGGTGTTCGACCACGTATGGCAGAGACTAGAATCCGAGATAAGGAAGCTCTGCTTCGCCTAAGTAATACGTATCGCCAATCAAAATTACCACCACAAAGTAGCGATGTGGTGGTTACCCAATCCGAACTGTGAAAATGTGAGTGTTTTATGTAAAACGTAAAGTGTGCATACGAAAGTGCCTGTGGGTGCGTATTTCGGTAGCGAGGAGAGTGCACGAATGCCTTGTCTGCGATATCCAACATCCCTTTTCTACATTTATTACGTCTATCTCACCGTCAAAATTCCTGGAATTTTATTTTCAGTTATTCCGATTTTCGATTGTTTCATTCGACTGAATTTCAATCACGAAAACCTGAATATACAAATCGGGTACTATTCAGTGCGCAACCATTACGTTAAACACTTTTAACCGTATTCGTAATTCCTTCCCGTTTGCGAAGAAAAATAAAAAAGATTCCACAAACTTCCCTATATCTGCTGGCAACTGTGTTCCCGTCATTGAAAAATGCATAATCCGATCGATTTCTTCGATAGTGATTACCTTTGATCTGTGCTGGTGTTTCATTTCATTACCTGTGTGCTTAAATTACATTCGATAGGAAATCACCATAAACACGAATACAAACGGAACGGCCTTCTATTAATTTCTTTTACTGTTGCCGATATCCGAAAAAGTGTTCTATGCTCGGTGTCGGTAAACGTCGATGTAGCAACGCTCCAAAAATACCACATGTTACGGTATTCTAAAAGCATCGTGCGTTGCAATACTTCTCACAAACGATAAGAGTGTACAACGGTTAACAATACGTCCTATTTACCGTTCGAAATAACCATTTTCCGAGCAATAATATAGTATCTTCGAAAATTCGATTTATCATATGACGGCTTTCAAATATACATTCCGTGTTCCAACATTTTTGTTTACTTGCACCCTTCTGCACCCTCATATCGTTATGATTGAAATAACGTAGGCTTTAAGGCTGTATCAGAGTTGAGCTTATTTTATTGGAATCGAACATAATTAAGAAGAAGAAGAAGAAAGAGTCAATTTTGTCGAGTGCAAGATTCTGTTTCTACAACAGTTGGTTAATCCACCGAGTTATTAATACGTATTATGTAATTAAATAAATCTGCTTCTTTATGCTTGCAACAACTGAATTTCTTCCACGCTAGATAAAGAATAGGATTATAATTACGCTTGAATAAACTTATTAACACACAATCAGGTCCTCCGAATCATTTTAAAACGATACCCCTTGCATCCTTTTATAGTCCTTATCATCTATATTTCATATAAGGTATCGGTTGTACGAATCGTTGCTATCATACTTTTTATTTGACGCTTATAGTAGCAATAGTAATAGTAATAGTAATAGTAACAGTAACAGTAACAGTAACAGTAATAGTAACAGTAACAACGGTAACAATAATAAAAGGTTACAGGCTAACGAGATGTTTTCATATTTACAGATATTTGCAAAATTCAAAAATTTTGTCGGTTATTGTAACTTGTGATCGTATATGTGTGCCAAACAGAGATATATAAAAGGGCATTGAAGAGACCCGATGGTTTCCTGACACGATGGAAAGTAATCTATATGTGAAAAATGAGCCGGGACTTGACGGGCAATCACTTGCAAACCCGCAACCAAACTCATCCTCGGAGGATACAGGAGGAGCCAGGGTTTGTTTCGTTTGCGGTACGATAGGCCACGGAGAACAGTATTGGCTGAGAGTGAAACCAAGTCCGAGTGGTGCACCGAATGAACCTTACTTTCCATTTCTTGAATCGCACGAACCACCTGCTGGCTATCGCGGCGAGGGAGCTAGAAGCGGTGCAATTAGGGCATGTAGTCTTTGCTACGCCTTGCTGTTACAACAATGGGAGAGTTACGAACAGGATGCTAGACCTCATAGTCAACGAATTTATTGGTTGAAAAGATGCGACGGTGGTCCTTTTACCGGAGCTGAAATGGCTCTTCAAGGAGAATACGCGGCGCAAGTGCTGGGCTTAACCAATGAGCAAGCTCCGCAGCTCAGACCCGAAAACCGACCGATAGGAATCTCTCCGCGACTCCCGCTAAATTCACCGTCGCCTAGAGTGGAACAAACAAGGCCACCGTCGAATTCTATTGAATTGCCAAGACCACATTCTAATACAGCAGAAACGCACAGACATTTGGAACAAGCAAGGCTTACAATGGAATCTCCACATCAAAGGCTACAATCGCCGCATCAAAGGTTACAAAGTCCTCGACAGCCTGTAGAAGATTCCAGAATATCTAACGAAGCTGCATTGGATTTAAGACACGCACCCAGGAGTTCGCCTGCGCCACAACCGAATTTGCCACCGCAGCCTCAACGTGAGTTTCTGGTTTATATTTCTCGCTTAGATTTCACGCAAGAATTAGATCTTTCGCTGCTTATTTATAAACTTATTTGTAATCATTTATAATTATTTATAATCATTTATAATTATTTATAATCATCGTACACGTTATAATCATCGTACACGTTATAATCATCGTACACGATATATCAATATTTAATTATTTATGGTGTTTTCAATGGAACGATTACAGCCATTTACAGCGGAGGGTCGACGTCTAGTGCCGGCACTGACATTTTAGATCTGTCAATGCCAGATAAAAATTCGGTTACGGAAGTCTGCTACGTATGCGGAGACGAATTCAAACGAGGATCACTTAGTCACATTGCAGCGAAACCACTGCCAACCCCGCCTCATCCTTCCGCCAGTCCTCCGCCATTTTTTCCTTCGTTAATGCTTCATCCAAGACCAAGTAGGAGCCGACCGATGGATAGCGCTGGGCGTGTACAAGTGTGTATATCGTCTTGGTTGTTTCTCGTTAATCGCCTGTATAATTCCAGTACTTGGGATTTAATCGGTTTCCTTGGTTATAGGCCTGTTCGGCGTGTCAAAATCATCTTCTATTACAATGGAAGGCATATACTCGGCAAGGAGTTCCACACGGTGATCGGAATTATACGCTTCGTAAACGGCAAGCACCTACGATGGATACAACTACTTTTATCTGTTATACTTGCGCGCTTGAGTACCCTTCGTCCAGTATTAGACTTCTTTACTGCTGTCCTAATCCCGAGAAGGAGGCGTACTATCCTTTTATTTATTCTCTGAGACCTCCGCCAGGAGCTAGTCCTATTAGTCCTCAGGGAATGGTGCAAGTTTGCTCCATTTGTTATAAAACTATACCGCAGAAACAGCAAGTATTTGGCGGAGAGAATCACGAGGCTCAACCGTCTGGGCAGAGCGTGGATTTTCGACAACAGGGTCCTTCTCCGAGACCGGCAGTGGCAAAGTCCCCAGCCAATTCCGCTGGCAGTGATATTCGTTTCAAACCGTACGATTTGAACAAATCGAGCGTTGCTACGAACAAACAACGCAGCGCAACGGTAAAAGTATCCACGCCTGGGCAACGAAACTCTCCGAACAACGGACCTGCCGAAAATGGAACTGTTGCTCTCGGCCAAAACTACAGGTGCTATATTTGCGAGAGATTGTATCCTCGTTCTCACATGAAATGGTACGATTTTCAGAATTGTCGCTATCTTTTCTTACGTACGCTGATCGTTTGTATGGGTATTAATCTACACGTTCGTTTGTCGTTGAAAGGTTGTCCACGAGTCCGGAAGGAATGAATTCGCACGCTATGCATTTTCCGTGTTTAAGGGGAATGGCACGTACGTCGGAAAATGCCTGTATGGATAGTCACGGTAGGGTGTTAGCTTGTACTCACTGCGTGAATCATCTTGCCCAACAATGGGAAAGTATGGATGCTGAACGAGTTCCTTTAGAACGTCGCAGGTTAGTCGTTGTTCAAACAAAATCTTTCGACGACCTTATCACGGTATTCGCGTTTTTCTCCCGAATCTTTATTATCGTCGTCTTTTAGGTATGATATTCCTAGTCCACATCCGAACGGCGACGTGAATCGATCAATCGCCACCCCACCGAGTTCTAGTTCAGATCGAACGTTCGGTAGTAACCCAGGCACATCCAGCAGTTCTATATATTGTTTCTTATGTGGCTTGCATAGCGATTTGACCCTAGCAAGAGTGTTGTACGGTCGCCCTCAGGGCCGTAACGCACCGTTTTTCCCCGAATTACTACGTCATCAGTCTCCGCCGAACGCCGAGCAGCTTAGAGAAGACGGTTCTGCGCTGGTATGCACGTTCTGTTATCATTCTCTTTTGGCGCAGTGGCGTCGTTACGAATCTCTTCCGAGCGGCCAACAAGCGAATGCTGCGGAAAGGCAATACAACACGCACGATTACTGCTGTTACGTGTGTGGTATTACGACGTACAGGAAACGCGTCAGAGCGTTACTCGTGAAGGATTTCCCTTTCCTGAGATATCACAGACAACCTGAGAAGAGCCTGTTATTGGAAAACGGAGATTTCGCAGTGGTCTGTTTAGACTGTTACGAAACATTGCGCACGCAAAGCCTCGAATACGAACGGTGGGGCTTACCCGTTGAAAAACGCGAATACAATTGGATAGTGCAACCTCCGCCGCCGGAAGATAGCCCCGACGCAGCTGTCGCGAGATTGCCATCCGGCGAAAGATCCGAGAAGGTGGTGAGTCATTTTCTGATAACTATGCTTTCTAAATTGGATACGTGCCACTGGACGAATAATTTATTAATACGCGTCGAACGTTCGTATATATTTCGTAGGTGCCGCCGACGTTAACGGTTAAACCAACACGGAAAAACTGTTCACCGAAGGCACCGGATAAGAAGGTTCCGCTGAAAGTTCCGGAAAAAGAACAAGGTAAGTGGAAAACGTTTTCTATCCTCGTTACGCGTGCAACATGTTTCTAAGGGGAGTTTTAGCCGAAGAAAATGTAGACAGCAAACTCTGCGTTGCAAACTTCCAGTTGAATTTCTCGTTTAAAGGGAAAGGGGAAGCAATGGAACGTATACATTGAGAAATCCGAGATACTTCTTATTTAGTCGAGCTTTTTTCTTCGTTTATAATCCCGTATGTGTATGTGCTTATACATGCATAGGAAGATTAAGCGTACAAGTGTCTTAGATAACGAAAAATATTATATATGTGGTCAAACATTTGCCAGGCACGCTAAGGTTATCGGTTTACGTTGGAACGCTATCTCATGCGTAAGCATTCGCTTCGGAGTTATTGGAGTCGAATACGTTTGATTTTGCGTCACTGTATGTGTATGTATTTTCTTGTTTTCTTTTACTCTTTTTTTTTTTTTTTTTTTTTTTCTTTTTTTGAACGGTTCAACTTGGATTTTTCCTTATCCAACGATGCTATTTCGTTAAAATCAAGATAACGAATATATTTTCGTACAGTTTAAATTTCAAAAGGTAAAGAATATACGTATACATGGGTGTGTGTATGTACTTGAACAAAGAGATGACGTATGGAAGATGCGATGAAAAGGACAAAAATAGGGGGCCAATGGATGAAAAAGCTTTTAAAAATCTAACAATTACGAATCACCTAAGAAGATGGTTACGTTCGAGCGAATTATCCCACTTTTACTCGTTTACTTGGAACTTGCATCCAAGAAAATATTTACCTCGACGTATGATTCGCTAGAGTTTGTGCTTTTCTCCGTTCGCGCAAGCGTCTCGGGTTTTCAAGCCGCTAGAAAGCTTTCCAATGAAATTTTAACGCGGTTCGGTAAATTTCTAAAACGTTTAAGCATTCGCGGTTCGCATGTTTTCTCAAAGAACAATAGCTCGCCCAGGCAGGCTACTTTCCATCTTCGCTACCGTTAGTCCGTAACACCTTCTCCGCTTTCTTTTCTTTTTATCGTTCCGACTTGCCAAACATGTACACGCTTTCATAGCAGAAGGTAAGTTGCGTCGAGTTCGCGTCGACGATCGTGTAACAGCATCGCGCGGGCCTGCTATTTAGCAGTCGTAAAATTCTCGACCAGAGGCTGGAAACAAATTTCGTTTTCGATACAAGCGCGTTAGAAAGCGGCCAAACCGTGAAAATATCGCAACCGCGTCGATAGATAAATAATATTTTTTATGCGATGCGTTTTATTCGACGTTTTCGCGAAAACGAAATTCTCTCGATTCCTCCGTTAATCATTTGACCGAGCGATTCGTCGTTTATTTTTTGAATTGTACAGTTCGCGATAGATGATCGGGAATAGAGCCACGGAGAAACTCGATCGTGCGCCACGATACGGTTTACGGTGAAACATTTCGATGAGTCGCAGAAGTAAACTAATTGCAGCGTAAATACGGAGGTTACAAGTTGGAAAGAAAATAGCTTTCAAGCGAAACACGATCACCGAGATGAAAAGGTCGATTAAGGTCGGTCGATCTGGCTTAGAGGAAGTAGGTGGTGGTTGGAGACGTTAGAGGGACTTAACGCGGTGGTTTGGTAGACAGGGTAGTAGTGCTCGTTGACAGTGACAGGGGGTAAGCGAAGGAGAGCGAAGGCAGGAAGGAGGGTGCGATGGAGAACTAGAAGGCTGGAGGGATCGAAGGAGAAAGAGCAAATGCCCGCAGCGTGACACCGCATTGCGCCCACTTGCCAACCCGCCCAACACCTAAATTCGAATTAGGAAACCAGCCTTGTCGTTTCTCGTCAACACGACTCTCCTGTCCTGCAAAGCGTACAGAGGCAGGACATCGCCCGCCGTCTACTTATACCAGCTTGTATAGAGAGGGGAACTAAAGCGCGGACACGGGAAAGGGACGCGGGAAAGAGACGCGGGAAAGAGACGCGGAGACTAAAAGGGGGCTAGGCTCGTGTGTATGCGCGCCCGTATTATACGCGTACGTGCATGTATATGTTATGTATATAGGGAGGTTCTATCCTTCACGACCTTCCTTTGCTCTCTCGCTAGTAGGAGTGCAATCGGAGGGAGAGAGGTAAAGTGCTCGTTTTCCTCTTCCTTTGGGAATCGATATCAACGTTATCGACTGCTTTTCTCGCTCCTTGTCGCTCGAAGTTCTGCATCGGGGTTGCTCACGTATTCTCGGCAGGCGCGCGGCCAAAAGGCTCGATTTTGGTGCACATTCTCCACCGCCAAATCGGTGCCAAGTCTCGATTCAAACGGTCCCGTTTCCCTTCCTCTCAAACGATACGCGCCCGTGTATTTTTTTAACGACGTTCGCGCGTTTTCCACGCTCTTACCACTTCCGAGAAGAATTCTCGAATACGAAGATCGATCAGAGAAACTTCAGCGCTTCCGCTGCTGGATGGTTTGCCGGTCGTCTTAATCGGATTGGTGTCACGCGGCTATATATCATCGCGTTGCTCTGCACGCGCCCTCTTAACGCGGTGCGCACGGTCCCCTCTGTCGGCCCGTGTTAATAATTAACCACCGACTGACGCGAGAGAGTAGTTTTGCCCATCTCTTGCGGCCAGCTGGTTTTATTTCGAGTATTCCCCTGTCTTCGCCGCTTCTCCGTTTACCAATGCAAGATAACGTAGAATTCCCGTCTCGCGATGGAAACGAATTCGACCACTTGTTTTGCCTAAGCTTGTCGCGCGGAATCTTTTGGCTTCTTGGAGAGATCGGAAACGCGAGCGAACCGTTCGATCGGTCAAAAGTCTCGCTCTTTTCTTTTGATCGATGGGAAACTTTTGCATTCCTCTTGTAATTCCTCTCGGCTTAGCCTGCGCTCTTCGTAGCGCTCAATGGCACAAAAAGTAGCCACAAAAGTTACCCTCGTAGGAGGCTAGACGCTAGGATATGCCATCGAAATCGGGTAGGCGATATAAGTGCCAAGATGCGTCAAGTTCGTTCAAGGTGAAAACCTCGATAAAAATAGTAGAGCTTATTAGCCCCGGGGGAGTCAGCGGTGTCTTCGGGGGGGGGGGGGGACGGCGGAAAGGGGAAAGGAGAAGTGGGAAACGAGAAAGGGAACTAGAACCGTAACGCGAATGCGAACGTGAGCGTATTGGATCGAAGCGAGGGTGAGCATGACCAACCGTGTTTGTATATCCGGAGATTCGCAGCAGGGAACGAACTAAAGGCAGAAAGAGAGGAGAGAGAGAGAGAGAGAGAGAGAGAGAGAGAGAAGGATACGCGAGCGAAGAGGGTTGGTCACGGCACGAGCAGAGGTGGAAGAGGATAGCGTGCCACGAGGGAAGAAGAAACGCGAGCGGGGGAACTCGGGGGAAGTTCCCTGTCGCCGGCACGCATTGATTTTGCTCGACAGACAGCCGCCTGTTGGGTTCTCTGACTCGGGCATCTAACTTTCCCGTCGCTCGCATACCGTCTTTCCGTCTTCCTCGCCGCCGATCTCGTGGCTCGTGGCCTCTTGTCTTTTTCCTTCGCCTCGCGCTCGCGAGCGGTCTCCGCTGCCGTACGTACGTACGCGTTTCGGCCGCGAGACGCCTATCGCCTTCCGACTTCTCTTTCGCCTGCCAACCAGCCTCTTACCAATTAGCGAACGTCGACGTCGACGTCGACGTTGATACAGCGTCGCACCGCACGCGCAACTTTGTCCCACCTCGAATCATATCCGAGAAACTCGCTTCTTCCTATCTCGTTCCGTTGATACTCGCGGCGCTACCGCCAGCTCTACCGGTCTTACTTACTCGTTCGTGAATACGTTTTCATTCGACGAAGATTTAATTTAGAAACGATTCGAAAGAATACGGTCCAACGGTTGATAGATCGATAATAAACTTTAATAGACGTATCGATCCGTCAATTGTCAGGTTCTTCTCTTTCCGCCGATCGAACTCTGCCTCGTTTCGCGTTTTGCGTCGCTTCGCGATGGCAAACTCGCATTGATTACGTAACACGGTTTTACGATAGATCGATTTCGTCTATCGACGGTCGAATGCGATTTTCGATTCGAGGCCCTACGAGCAGGCAGGTGGAATCGATCGAGCCGTTTTGCGAACGCATCTGTAATTCGATTAACAGGTTGATCACGGATTCGCTGCGCGTCTCCATCTTGCTCGCGTCTAAACCGGATTTGTTTCGGGGCAAACTTGCGGTTGTCTGGACGCGTTCGATGAAAGTCGAAAGACGCGCGTCGTGCGATCTTTCGCTCGCGAGATAGACTTGCGCGTTTTCGAGAGTCGAGACGCCGCGATAATCGCGATCGCGTCGCATCGGATATCGAAGCGGTGGAATTATTTACAACGAGTGGGTGATCGTGATATGCTCAACTTTGTTCCGCGGTCGGTTCCGTTTATCGGCCATTTCGTTGTCGCCTCTTGCGTTTGTAGAGTCCAACGCGTGGCTCTCTCGCGTTCAAACAGCAAGGAAGAAGGGATGACGGTCGTGGTATGGTCAGACCGAAGCAAGTAGCCGGATTTGAATGGGGGTTGGCGCGAGTGGACGGCAGAGAGAGAGAGAGAGAGAGAGAGAGTGAGTGGGAGAGATAGAGCTGAAGGGGAGATCGGAGGCTAGGAGATGGAAGGGGGGGAAACCGAGCGGCTTGCTGGTTTCACAGCGCGTGCCGCTTCAGCGCCAGATGGCTTACAAAGTGGGAGCGAGATGGCAGGATCCTGCTCCGTATACGTGCCCTCTTCTCGCCTATTACCACGAGGTAGCGAGCGGGTGTACGATTACGCAGGCGGCAGGGAAGAGGAGAGGAAACGGAACGTGGTCGACGTTCCCAAATACGCTCCGTTTCGCCCCTTTTCTTTCCTTCGTCTTACGATCTTTTGCCATCTTATGGTGCCATTTTCCAAAGTCTTCCCCTTCCTTCGAAATTATCGAAAAAAGCGTCGCCGTGTCGCTAGAACAGGAAAAAAGACGCTTCGCGCGAATTAAGCGGAAAAAACGTTAGTCGCGGTAAGCGTCGCGCTATAAATTATTTCGGAGCCACGACGCGCGATGTTGCTCGGTGAAAGTCGCGTAGCCGAGTGGAGCGAGAACAGGGATGTGTCGTGGGCAAAAAGAGAAGAAAGAAAGGATTAGCAGCGGCTGGTGAAACGACTGGCAAAGACGCGTGTAATAACGCGCGACGAGTTGCATTGGCCGAAAAGCAGGCGTAGTCTGGCTTGTCGCACGCTCGTATTCTACTCTCGCTCGAACGGATCGGACGATCTTGCTCGGAGCGCACGGTGGTATCTGTACGATCGCGTTGGCACGGTGGAGGGGCGAAAGGGACACGAAGGCGAACGAAGCGCGTCGAACGCGCGACTCGGCTCTTTAGTCGAGTAGCAGCCACCGTTGGTGTCGTTTCAGGGTGGTCGATTCAGGGTTCTCGGACACCACGCGTGGGAAAGAGAGAGAACGAGTGGCTCGTTAACGATGGATTTTGTCCGTCGCAGTGTATAACCGGTCTGTCGCGATTGCTCGTTTATTCGGTCGATCGGTCTGTCCGTCTATCGGTCGGTCGGTCGGTCGGTCGGTAGAAGGCGCGAGCGCACGCGCAACGCGTGTCGCGCACAAAAGACACCGATACCGACGCGTTTTAAAAGCGTCTCCTATACTCTCGGCTGATTCGAACTTCCCCCTCCCTTTCGCCGCACTAATTCTCCTCTTTCTCGCCTGTCCGTCCCTGTCTCCGTTCCTCCTGGCTGTGTACGCTCGGCCTCGGTTGGCTGCGAGGCGCGCGCGTGAAAATATATCCTGGCCGTCTGGCGGTAGCGCCGAAGCATTCAGTCAATTAGCCGTAATGGCACGACCTGCCGCGTCGGTCTCGGCCAATTAAGTGGTGATTAGTGCGCGCAACTCCACCATCGCCCGTATCTCTCTCACACTCTTTCCACGCGCTCTCGTGTGTGCGCGCGCGCGCGCGCGCCTGTCTGTGTACTCGGTTCAACGATAGATCGCGCGCGCGAGCGAGCGTGGTGTTTCTCGTGCGTAGGTGTTCGCCGCTGCCAGTCACGAGTGGAGTGCGGTACGTGTAGCAACTCGCTTGCTGCGTAACGCTGTCGCGTCGGTCTTGGGCCAACGAAACAGCGCGTGGCCACGCTCGGTCGTTGGTCGATTATCGTTGTTCTTCTCGTAGCTTTCGGTAGCCGCGTAATCGACGCGTAATAACGTCGAGGCAGGAACGCGATCCGCAAAGAACACCACCGAAGAAACTTTATCTCGCACAGTCGCGTGGAACGTGCGAATCGCGCACGGTAACGCGATCCGTTCGGAAGCTGTAAATCACGCGTCGACGTTGAACAAGAGCGGCGAGAGTATGCGCGATGAACGATGATACCGGTCGAGTAGCGTTACCGCGCGTTGCGAAAACCCTTTGGAAAGTGGAACCGCGCCGATTCATCGCCGAATAGCGACGACTTTTCTCGTCGGGCCGTGTCCGCTTCGTCGTCGTTGATCGCGGCTACGCGTTCGATCGATCGGTGATTTATTTTTAACTATCACGAGGCGGAGAGGGCCTTCTGGCGAAAGAGAAGAAGCTGGTGCGTTGCGATAAAAGGATAAGTGCGTGGAATGCGTCATGCGTTGATCGAGGATCGATGGATCGACCAGTGGTGGATGTAAAAAAATGCAGTTCGATCGATTAAAGCAGGTCACGAAGAAAAAACGGCCTCCTGCCATAGTTTCCTGCTAGCTTCGCAGCATCGCGTGCATTTCCCTCGAAGTCTACGCCGACAGCGAAGCTCTTGTACGACATCAGCCAGAATGGACTTCCGGGCGCCGCATCCACTCGTGCATCCTTCGCACGCCGGACATCCTTATTATTATCCAGGTATATTTTTCTCAACCGCCTTTCCTCTGCCGTCTCCACCCCCCCTCTCTCACTCTCTCTCTCTCTCTCTCACACACACACACACTCACTCTGTCTGTCTGTCTGTCTGTCTGTCTGTTGCTCGCGCGCTCTGTTTCTCTCGTTTGCTCTTATTTACTTATCGGGGTACTCGATATTCGGGTCTCGTCGCGCGAAAGCGATCTTTTCGCGACAGCGAGAGTCGATTCTCGTTTACCCAGCGTTTCGTCGCTTTCACCAAAGTTTCTAGCATCCGCGATCGACGTGCGGTGCTCGCGAAGACTCGTGGAAGGGGGAAAAAGGTTTGGCCGCGGAAAGAAAGAGGCGCGAGCCTTCTAACTCGTTCGCCACAGAGCCGTACGCTCGGCCGAGTACTGGCAATTTTCTTAACTACCTTACCGTACTTTGCCTCCGGTTGGTCGTCGCGTGTATAATTTTAGTTATCGCCACCACCGTACGTACTCTCGGAGAGTCGCGAGAGAAAGCAACCGTCGTCGTGCATGGATATTCCCTGCCGGTCCTATAAACGTCCGTATAAATCGCTTAACCGTATCGTACTTTTACGGCGCGTCGTCTTCCTTTTTTTCTTTTTTTTTTTCCCCCTCGTCGCTTTCCTTTCGTTCGTCGATCCTGAATCTGCGACTACTCGCAGGTTCGGTAAGATGGGCGCGAGATAATGGACGGGTGACGCGGCAGCGATAAAATTAACGACGAGAGAGAATCGGTCTCGCCGGTTTGCTTTACTCGAGCCAAGAGTCGTAAAACGATCAAATAGTCGAACGATTGATCGTTATTAATTGCGGATCGTAGTTTTTATCGTTCGTCGAGCGTCATTGGCGAATATTAAAACAAAGTACGTTAACCGAGCCTGCATATCGGTTTGCGCGTGACCATTCAACGCCTATCGTTTCGTGCCTCCCCTACCTTACTCCCATCTTGTCCCGTTCCATTTCATTCCCTATTCGTGTTCTCTTTCGTCGTTATCGCCGTCTCTCTCTCGCTCTCCGTCGTCTCTTAATCATGCTCGCTCGTGCAAGCACACTTTCTTTCATCGTCTTTTATCTTTCCTTTGGTTACTCGCTTTCGTCGTGCCAGAAGCGATAAAACTCGCTAGACATCCGTAATGCCGAGGACGACGAGTCCGTTTTAATTCCTGCACGCTGCTCGAACGACGGATATCGGGTATCGCGTCGGCGACCGCACACGAAGCCTCCGGCAACTACATCGCGTTTATATCGGTTCTCTCTTCCTTTGTCTCTCGGTGTCGCGGCTTTCCTTTCCAACGGAAAATTAATTATCTTCCGCCGACGAACCATATAGAACGCGGCATTTCTCGCGCGTCGAAGGATACGACGAAAAGCGCGACCGTGTCGTGAAACCGCTTACCCTCGCCGAACGTCACGAGTTTATTAAACCTTTAGGCGGTTTATCGCGTAGGAAAAGCAAAGTTGCTACGCGATCCACGTTTTCTCGCGCTGATCTTTCAACCGAAAAAGTTCCTCGAATTCGAATTACGCGATCCATCGCTCTGCCACGATCCTCGATGTTGTCGACACTTTGGCGACGGGACGTTCGCAGCCGCACTCGGCGCGGGCACGGGGCGATACCGCGTCCTTCCTTTTCGATAGCGTTACGCTGGCAAACTGCCGTAACTTTTTAACCGTGAATCGATATTTCTAGTAAATTACTTTTTTGCGTAAAGTCGCTTATATCTGTCGACTTTAATGGATTTTCTCCGCTCCAGCAACAGCTTCCAATTGTTCGTTGCGTCTTTCCGCAGCGATGGTCAAGTCGTAGGGGCCACAGAAAGATGAAAAGATTTTACCTTGCCCCGTCGGCGCACGATGATTTTATCACCCGCAAAGGGTTATCTCGTTCCATTGTAAACATAGCTTATCTGAAATTTGTCATTACGGCTGGAAGCAGAGCCGGGCCGTCGAATTCGTAGCTTATCGTTGTAACGTGTACACGGTCTCGGTACGGACAATCGCGGACATAACGGAGAGGTAAAGACGCAAACAATTTTTTCGAAGCATTTGCAACGTTCTATAAATTTACTCTCGAGACAAGTGTACGAAGGTAACGATGGTTTTGCGTTAGCCGTCGCCGATGCGTCGATAAATCGGATAGTTTGAAAAACGCCGGAACGTCACGGTGGGAAATGTATATGGAACGCGTCACATTGGAAACGCGTTCGATCGAGGGGACGCGAGGCAATCGTCGTGGCTGGCGAGTAGAGAGCGCGACGACGAGGACGTTTCGACGGTGGTTTGTTGGTAGACAATTTGCTGAAAAATACGGCGTTACGCGATGCACAGTGGAGGCGCGCGTGCGGCATCGCGCGGCATTAAGTTTTCCGAGAAGTCGCGTTGGTATAGCTGTGGATGATGTTGGTTCGTCGGTGAGTTTAGCGACCGAGGAGGAAGAGGGGGAAGGAGGCTACGCATATAACGTTGCGGCTGCGGGAGTCTCGAACTACGGCGAAACCCTACTGACAGGCCTCGGGGTTAAATCCAGTTCCATTATGGGATCTCCGATCCGGGTGGTCGCCTAACAGCCTCTAACTTGGCTAATTCTCGTAACCTCTTCGTGACGCGAGCGTTAGCAACGCGCTGCTATAACTACGCTAAATAACGCGCCAACTCCACCGGATTCTCGTTGTTAAGTCACAAACGCTTTGCAACGAATTCGAAAGTCACGCTCGTTAAAACCGTTTGTTCGTGATTTCCCGTGGCGCGCCCGCACGCGCTCGCACGCTCTCCGCTCTCGCTGCGGCCGCGTTCGTGGATGCGGCGAATAAATCATACGTAGCGGCGATCGCGAATAAGCGAGACCGAGGACGGGCTAGTCCGATGATAACGAACGCGCGACGATCGACTCGATCGATAAGGCTGTGGCTGGTGTTTCGCGACGTTCGCGACATACGCGTCCAAACGTTGCTTTTGTCTCTTTCTCTTTTTTCTTTTTTTCTTTCTTTCTTTTTTTTCGCCCTGCTGTTGGTTTCTGCCTGTTTTTATCCAGGCCACCCGTGCGGCACTGTAAATGTCTCGCAAGGCCTCCTCGCTACTCAGACCGTAACGAAGTGGAACGGGCGTAAAAACGAGTGGAAGACAATTAAGGAGGGTCCGCGGACGGTGGGGGGAGAGAGTCGCGCTCAGGTGGTTGAAGAAGGAACGGGAGAAGAGGAAAAAACGGAAGGTCGACCACCTACCGGTCCGATAAAGTCCATTACCTTCTTCTCTCTCGTCTTTCGATTCTCCGTGCAATTTTTCTTCTTCCGTCGTTTCTCGTCCCGAATTCGCGCGCCCCTCCGCTCCTCTCCTCCCGGCCGCTCCTTCCACGAAAATTTCACTCGCGATCGTTTATTCCCGTTTATTCCAGTTTATCCGCGTTTACCCGCGTTTATTCGCGTTTATTCGCGTTTATTCGCGTTTATTCGCGTTTATTCTCGTACCTTTACCCGCTGCCAGCTCTCGCAGAAAATCGCTTCGCCCGCTACCTTCTTCCCTCTTGCCCATTGTAACCGTCCGCGCTTCCCTTTTCTCCGGTGCTTGGCCTCTCGGTCGCTCCACAGTCCACTAAATAATTGCAAGGCAACGGCGTTACTTTTTCTTCTTTCCGTTCTGCCTCGCTCGACAAAGGGCTGTTAAAATAACCCTTTGTGTTTCTATTCTACCCCTTTCCTGCTCTTCCTCGCTTTTCCTCCAGCTTGCTCGCCAATCCCCCCTCCCTTTCTATTTCCTCGAACCATCGCGCCCAGCTCGTCGTCCCCACCGTGTTCTCCTCGCCGCTGGTTTCTACCCTTGCCACGTTTCTCGCGTATCCTTCCTACCCTCGACGTTTAACGTATTTATAAGAGGCGTTCGTCGCCGATCTGTCTCTCGCCTTTCGCTCTTCCTTCCTCCTCTTTCATCTCTTCCCGTCGCCGTAACTTTGCCGCAGTCTCGTTCGCTCCGCGTCGCGTTACACGTTCGATAGAGTCCGAAAGTCGCTCTGGTCTCGCCGGTGTTAGATCGACGCGCGTGCGACCCGATGAAAATTCTCCTCCCTCATCCTCCGCTTTTGTATCGCTCGAAACTGATTTTCCTTCTCGACTCGCGTGGCAAAGGATCATCGTCGTCGTCGTCGTCGTCGTCGTCGTCGTCGTCGAGGGTGCCCGCGTACGTGCCTTTAGGTGTTTTACCTTCTATGCCGGAACTCGAGCACGCTCGGTGAAAAGTGCTCCTGCTATTTTTTTCTTCTTTTTTCTCGGACCAGAGAGTAGCGGCGCGCGTGACGCGTCGCGTACCACCAGTTCCAACGCGGTGGGTTCCCTTTCAACAGCCTCTCTCTCTCTCTCTCTCTCTCTCTCTCTCTCTCTCTCTCTCTCTGTCTCTCTGTTTTTCCCTTCGGTCCAACCCGACGCTTTCTTGTGGCGCTCGGTGCTCGCGCGGCTGCTCTCCAAGGTTTCGGAGACGGGTACGCGATAGACCAGGACGCGGACAGCGAGCACGAGCGCGCGAGCATACGCGTGTAAAGTGCCGCCGCTGCGACACGCTAGCGTTTCCTGTTATATAACTCACGTACGCGTTTACGGAGTAACGGCCACGAGTAGACGCGGGTAGCCGGGACGAGACCGAGGTCCCGACCCACCGAAAACATACCTAGCTTCGCGTTTTATCGTCGAAACGCGTACCTTGCGTCGCAGTTACTTTTTCGCTAGCTGCAAAGCTCTTTGCTTCCGATCGTTAGTGTCTTTCGCGTGGCTTTTTTATAGCGTACTTTCGTGGCGAGTCGTGGAAGCGGAATTGCCGATGTCGGAGAGGAAAATACGTCCGCTAAGCGTACACCCGAT
This sequence comes from Bombus confusus, assembly GCA_014737475.1. Taxonomy (NCBI): domain Eukaryota; kingdom Metazoa; phylum Arthropoda; class Insecta; order Hymenoptera; family Apidae; genus Bombus; species Bombus confusus. The sequence continues at coordinate 498,760 of JACXIV010000090.1, forward strand.
GTCGGTATTTGGAAATGTACGTAATTTAAAATACCGCCGATATTACGTCGGGTTTGCTCCTTTGAGAAACACGGAGCAACGAGGTCGTGACAGGATCTACGAGACGTCTCGATATTCGTTTCTTTTCCGATCGTTGGTACGCCCAGTTACGTAGATACGTACAGGCGCGTACTCGCTTTAGTTAAACGGAGAAAAATTACCAGTTATTAACTACCAAATTTAGTTTGGTCGTTGACGACAAAATTCCAACTATCAAGTGCTATCGACAGTTCGATACGCGGACACACATCCGTCCAATGCGAATCGTCGCGTAGGAACGAGATGGTTCGGTAGGTGGAGGATTGCGGAGAGCTGGAAGATTCGTCGTTTCGAGTATTCGGATAGAGCGCGAGATAAGGCGAGTTTTCGGGATTCGGTGTACTGTCGCGCGGCGTTCCGTAGCCGGTGCGTTCGATCCCCGTCCGCCGTGAAATAATCACCGAGGAGGGTCGCAAGAACCCAAGGACTATGAATTAGGTATGACCCACCCCGCATTGCAAACTCTCCCCTTCGATTTCGATCAATACTCGAAGCGTAGGTGCAAGGAGAAGGGATGAAGGGTCGCACAGCGTTTTCTTTCGCCCTTTGCGAGGCCCCTGTTCGCCTCTTCTCGTTGCCCGCTGTACCTTCCTACCCGACGGATCTCGATCGCCGAGAAGTTGAAGGTTCGCAGCACCGAGCGCGTTAGCCGACGATGGACGGATCCTCGCCGCTTCTCCGTTTAATCCGCCAACGTTTTTCCCTTTGGCGAGACTTTGCGAGGCGAGATGGAAAAACGATTCGTAGGAGAGAAGAAGCCTCGGTTTCGAGAGCGAGCGAGAGAGGATTTCCGTGGAAACGGAGCGGCGTTCTCCGGCATCTGGTATAAATAGCGCGAACCGTAAGGGCCCGTAAAAGGTATCGCTCGCCCGTCGTTGCGTAGCGAGCAGAAGAGAAAAAGTGCGACATCGCTCGTAGCTGCCGTTATAAATTATAACTGCTTTACACGATCGTGCAATTTATGGCTAATTCGTAATCATTAGAGTCACGCGAGCCGTTATGGGACGGGTTCGCGTGTTGACTTCTCACTGCTGGTTGATAACACCGCGGAGCGTACGAGGCTATATAGCCGGCGGGGGTGTGGAAGTGGGTGTTTGGGTGGAGAGCCGTTGGCGTCGGTGGTTATGGAGGTGGCGCGGAGTCGTGCAACGAGCGCTGTATTTCATAGGATTAACGTAACTGGCGAACGGCGTTTGCGTTTCAATTACTACGCGAATTTACGATTCAATCGCGCCTGCGCGCCTGATGCTGCGAATGGGCCGGTCGCCGGTTAGCCCGCTGGCCAAATGGATCGAAAAACTGGCCAGCGAAATCGTCGAAACGAAATTACCGCCGCTTTGCCACGGTCGGCTTTTACAGCTATCGGCGCGCACCGCCGTTTACAAATTGCGCTCGATCGGCCGATCCACCGGTCGCTCGATACCCGTGTCGTAACGCGCGCTACGGCGTCTCGCGTTCGCCTTTTCCCGGAGAATCTGTTCGTCGCTCGATTCGATGGCCGTTTTTCGAAGAACGAGGACCGCGTTGGTGTTGGCGAGTCGACAGCGGAGACAGCGTTACCCTTTGGCCGATCGCATTTACACGTCGATAAGCCGCTTACGAGACGTACGCCGAAACACGGACGCGTCCGTGTTTGCCCATTGTTTCGCCCTGTGGGAAGAACACAGGTTGGTCGACGAGCACGGGAAGACCCCAACCCGAATAGGATTTCCCTCGAAGCGGTAACTTACGGCCGAGTCAAGCCGTGGCCGATACCGCGCTACCGTTTCGTGCGTGCTTAATCCTATCTGGTTTTCCAGCTATCGTTCCCCTCGTCCCTTTCGAATCGTTAATCAGCGGTGGTGCGTCGCGTCGCGTTACGGTCGCGCCGTTGCTCGTTTTCCATCGTTCGCCGGCGTTGTTCCAACACGGGCCGTTTCAGCCGCAGTGCCAACAGCGAAGGGACGCGAGAAAAGACAAGGACCGGTCAAACGCGATCGGCTTCGTATCGGTTTGCTACCTTTCGACTTTCTTTCCGACTGTCTTTTTCTCTTACCGGCGGAAGGCAACGTGGGAGCTCGCGTTTCTTCGAAACTGCTTCTCGGGAAGGGAATGCGCGGGAAAAATGGATGGAAATGTAGGAAAGAAAGATTCGGCAGGGTTGAGCGTATCGCGGGCGGCGTTTGGGACACCGCGCGGAGTCGTCGCAGCCGCGTGCGTGCTTTTCGATCGTAACGAAGATCGATGACTAGCCGCGTTTCGCGACAGTCGCAGCTGCAGCCCGCAGTTCCTTCTGGCAACTTCGCCTCGCAGTTCCCATCCAGCGAGCAACTGGTTCGCGTACCCTCTTTCGTGGCTGGCTGTGCGCGACGCTCGTAATGATCGTTCGCCCCCTCGTTCGGAGCCCCGCCACGTAGTTTTTTGCCGCCTCGGCTCTGCGATTGTCCCGCTCCTCGAGCGATCGCGAGCGAGCCAGGTATACCGCCGCGAAGAAACGCGGACGCAAAGTAGATGGCGAGCCGGTTGCGTTTCCGAAAGATCGCCCGGTTGACGCGTAAAACGAGCGGAGACGAGAGACGCCGAGCCGTGCGAGGTTTTCGCGTCGTTGGCGAAAGAAGCGAAAGGTCTCGGGGTCAGGCAACGGCAACGAAACGACCGTCGTCGGGTTGCAAGCGAGTCGGCGAACTCGTTTTATATCTTAATATCGACCGGAGCGTTCGCCCACCGGTTCGAGCCGCGACGAGTAAGAAGGCGAGGAGTCGACCCGGTGGTGGCCGGTTGCCAGCGGTGGTATCAACGTGACCCGAAAAATTCCAAAGTGGAACCGGCAAGAGACCGGCTTCGTCGTCCGCGCTCGTTCTCGCGATCGCGCGTCGTGATCCCACGAGAACGCATTTTCCTGCTCTTCGCCGCGATATCGATCCGCGAGCGTGCTATACGCGTCGATCGATATTTACACGGAATGGTTCGATGTCGCTTCGCGAATTTATTAACGGATGGATCGTACGGTCTCTCCGTGAAACTCGTTCCGTTGGTACAACTCGATACGCCTAACGACACGCGATATCGCGCGGTACCGTACGGCCGAAGCGGCGTATGCCGGCTGTCCGCTGTCCGGCTGCGTTCGGAAACGAGTCGACGAATTCGACGGCGACGCGGATTCGGACTCTTGGGCGAAATGAAAGGAGAACCGAGGGACGTTGACGGGACGAATTTGTTGGCGGTAACTCGGCGCGCTTTGTAAAACTTGGAAGCAACGGCGAACGTCGAATCTGCGATATTTGCTTGAAAGATATTAAACCGGTTTCTCTTTCTCTTCGTACTTCTCTTCCCTTCCCTTCCCTTGCCTCCTCTCCTCTCCTTCTTCACGGCTCGCTCTTATTTTTATCCAGACATATCGGTGCCACGTGGACGTTTTTGCGATGCAAGCAGCCACGCGCGCGCGCGCTTCGCGCTTTTAAGAGAAAGCTGCGAGCGTTCACGCGAACCAAGCGGAGAAATTTCGGCTGGAGAAGCGTCCCGCTTCGCGATAAAGTCGTTTCTCGTGGTTGCGTGGCGCTTTGGCGCGGCGCGCGGCGAACTGGCAACGAAATTTCCCTCACGTCCGCGGCGCGTACGTGCGCGCGGAGGACGCGAAACGTCCGCGTGGCAAAGCGTATTGCTCGATCTCGCTGGAATTCGTGCGTGGCCGCGCGATATCGTCGACGTCGAGCCGACGTGCGACTCGCGCTGCGAGGACGACGCGTGCAGCGAAGAGGAAGAGAAATTTTGTTCGACGTCTGGCGTATAAATTCCGGTTAAGAGAAGCTCGAGGTCGGGAGTAAAGTTGAGCATTTTTTTCGCCGTCATTGGCGCGGAAATTATCGGAATAAGCGAGTAGAAGGAAAGTGGCTGAAGCGCAATTCCCTCGGTAATTTGCTTAAGCCGGCAGCGGATCGCCGCAACTCCGAGTGCAACGAGAGTCGTTAAAATTTCCCCCGTCTCCGACGCCCCTTTCCGTTGCGCTCGCTCGGCCTTGCGCCGTCCGTCTCGCTTCCACCGTATTCTCCCGCGGGGCATTTCGTCTCGCTTCGATTCGAGACGAGAACGCAAACGAGCCCAGCTACGCGCCGGATACCACCGCTTCGGCCTGCCAGGCAAACCGAAATTTAGGCTAGCGGAATCCTCTTTTTCCATCTTCCGACGCTCCGCGACAAACGTCCGCCTTCTCCGAAACTCGACGACGGCCGGTCGCGCTCGATCCTCCCTTTGCCGCGCGTTTCGAACGATTCGGCTAGTTCTGCTCGGTGTTTGTTCCCGGCTGGTGGCAGAAACGACGAGAGACTCGACGGACGATAAGATTACTGGAGCAACGAGAGCGAAGAAAGGACGGGCGGATTGTCGGTTCCACGTTCGTCGTTCTCGGTCGAACGGTCTGTACAAGAACGAATTCCACCAGAAACCTGTTTCCGGCTTCCCGACACGCCGGCGATCCGCGCGCAGGTACTGCGATCCTCTGGTTCAGAGGCGCGTCGATCTTCCTCCTACCTTGAGACCTTCTCGCCGTTTCTTTAGCGGCTTGTCGTTGCGTCGTTCCGCCGTTCGGCGGTGCGAATCCGCGATCGCGTTTCTTCGTTCGAGCGATCGGAGAAGCGAGGATCGAGTTTGAACGCGGTTGGCGCGATCAATTTTCTGCGTTTCGGTAGGTCGAACGAGGCTCGGCGGCGCGCGAGGCCGCATCGCTGGAGCGGTAGCGGTAACCGCGTACCGCTGTCCGAGAGAGCTCCGTACAGGACAGCGACAGCGATACGTCCTATAAATCCTAAACGGATTAATTAATAATAATGCACGGTGCCGTGCGTGTCGAGCCTCGTTCCCCTGTGTTCGGTTTCCAACACGGTGGGAACGCGCGTGCCCATGATTATTTTAACGTAGGGGGGCCGCTGTAGCAGCGTGGTCGGATCGATTACCCGGCTAGTCGACGAAATTAATAACCCTCTGCTAGGTCCGTTCTACTCGTTCGGCTGGTTCGGCTGGTTCGGCTGGTTCGGTCCGCTGTGCAGGACGCGCGCGTGTACGGCTCTCTTTCCCCAAACTGCCGCGGTATAAACGTTTCCACCGCCGGTCGTTAACGAGAAAATGTTTTCGATCGACGCGTTCGACGTCGATCGCGCGACGATAACGAGATTCGCTCGTTGAACGCGTCACGCCGCTAAAACGATCTCTCTCTTGCCCCCGTCGATTCGTTGACCGCGTTATCCGCAACGCGCGCCACTTTGGCCCGTTCGCGTTTTTCTCTTTGATTTTCTCCTTTTTCGTTTTCAGCCGCGCGTTGCCAACGATCGCGCGGAAAACGGTGCCTTCTTTTTTCCTCTCTTCCGTTCTCCTTCGTTCTTCGCGCCGTCGTCGATAATAACGAAAACGATCGTCTACGATTCCACGTAGGAACAGCAACGGCTGGTTAAACGCAGAACTGGCTGCCGCCGTGTTTAGCAATGGCCGAGCGACGCCGCCGCATTAGCGATTCTCATCGCGGAACTGTCGTCTACGAGTCGGCCGAGACGTAACCCGAATGCGAAACACGCGGTCTCCGCTCGAAAGACGATTCTTCCGACGTTGCGCGTTCGTTTTCGACCTCTGTCCGATCGCGCGCGTCGTTGTAAAAGCGAAGATGGACGGCGCCAGCAGCACCGAGAACGTTTAGAAGATGCGTTTAGAAGGGACGGACGCGTTGGAGTCTCGCCGTTTCGTCGTCGGGTTACGACGATTAAGACGATAAAGGGTTAAAGGCGACGTTTAGTCGTGTTTTTCTCGAGGAGGGGGTTCTTTTTTCTCTTCCATCGCCAGGCGTATTTGGCGGAAGAAAATTGCAGGCTGGAACGTTAAAGTGGCGAAGATCGCGCGGGATTGGACGCGGAACTCGCGACGATACGCGTCGCGCTACGCGATCCGCGCGCTGCTATTTTCGTTGCTGGTGAGCGCCGACGTTCTCTTTTCTCGCCGTGAAAAGAGCTGGCCAGACAAAAGACACGCAGGGCAGCTTACGTTTGTTTCCCAACAGCGTATTGGCGTCGTTTGACGCTGTTGCCCTCGATTGACACTCGTTGACCCTACTGTACGCGTTGTCATGACTCCGAGTCATCGGCTTACCAGCCCGTTAAACTTGCTCCCTGGCCTCATCGCCCTCTATAATCATCCGGCAGGCGTTCTCTCGCCCCTCTGCCTCGCTGCCCCCGCCGTTTTTCTTCCTCTCTCCCTGCCGCGCTCTGCATCTCCGACTCGCGGAGACCGGATCGCGCGTACAGCGGCAGCTCGTCTCGCGTTTCGCTCGGTACCGAGCTGCCACCGCCGCCGCTTCTTGGCACGAGCGCGTCGAAGGCCTTCCGACTCGCAACGTCAGCCGCAGCAGCGTGGATCCGCTAAATTGATTCCAGCCGCGACGTTTAAGTCGCGCTCGCGACTCTCGTCGCAAGGTCGGAGATCGCCTCTGCCTGCCTACGCTTTCCTTCGCTTTTCCATTCTCGGTGCTATCCGGTTAAAGCCGCGAATATACGTTCGGACGAAACGCGTCTCCTTTCGTCTCGGTTCGTTTGGAAACGGTGTGGCGCGCGGCCTTTGGAAACCGAGCGTAGGCGCGAAACCGCGTTGAATGGATTTCCAGGATCCTCTTGTGCAACGCGCACGGCTCTGTTTTGCGCCGCGTTCGACGTTTCCGCCGGTAATCGATCGTAAAGGCCACACTCGCTTTAGAAACGCTTTCCCGGCAACTCGCCGCGCCGTCGCTCGTTTCTGTTTCGTCGAATTTCTCGGTATCGCGTTCGCCTGCCCCTTTCCGATAACGCGCGCGCATTCACCGCGGACTGCTTTTTCGACGAAAAGCAGCGGAATAATCGGCCTCTCCCTTTCCACTCGATCGGCCGGCGGCCAGCCGCGCGCTATCGAAGCTCGCGTCGCGCCGCCCTTCGTCCGCCTCTTGGCGCGCGGTTACGAGCAAACCAGCCTACCTGGCTGCGTAAATCGCGAAGCGGAGTCGACCGAGATCGATTCGTCGATCGAACCAGCGAGAAGCAAGGAAATCGCGACGACGCAGTTGCGCGAACAGTGCGCGCGCGCGCGTGCCCTTTCAACGCGAACATCGATGTCGCTGTCGACGCCGACGTCGGAGCGGCGAACCGACATCAAAGGCGGAGCGTGTAAATCAATTACCGACGACAAAGCGACGACAAAGCGACGCCAGCGACCGTGTCGGACCGCCGATACGACGACGTTGTTGCGCGCACGCTCGATCGTCGCGATACACCTCGAAGGTCGATGCTTCGTCGACCGCGACGAAGGCCGCGCGATACGCGTCGGGCGAACCGACCGTCGAGCAAAGCGGAGAAAGCGTATTGTCGCTCGCGCGAACCTTCCGGCCAGTTTCCATACGAAGAAGACGAGAGTCGATCGATTGGCCGAGACGGGGACGCGATCACGTGGATAAACGGCCGTTGCTCGACGCGTTCTACGTCGCGCTCGCCTTTGATCGCCTCTGCGTGTCGTACCTACGAGGAATTTTTCATCCGAGAATTCCGAGGTTCCATCGATCGCGGGTCAAGTGGCTCGGTGACTCGGTCGGTTAACCCTGGGCGCAACGCGCGTACGATCCGCGTGATACGAATTACGCTGCAGCCTATTTACGTCCTGCGTGGCTCGCTCGATGAATACCGCGTTTGACGAGCCACTTTGATACTACTCGTCCCCTACGCCGTATTCGCTCGTGCCACGTCGCACGTACCGCTCTTGGAGAAAGCAAGGAAAACGAACAACGAAATGCCAACCACGCCGACTACCTTTCGTCGCTCCGTTTTAACCACGACGCTTTCACGATCGCGCAACCTCTTCTTCCACCGTTCTTTCTTTTTCTTCTTCTTCTTCTTCTTCCCTCGTTCGTTCTTTCTTTTTCTTTTCTTTTCTTTTCTTTTCTTTTCTTTTTTTTCCCCCGCGATCTCGATTCGTAAATACGATTCGTCGATTCCGCCGAACCGCCGCCGCCGCCGCCGCCGCCGCCGCCGCCGCCGCCGCCGCGTATAAATAGCCAGGTTCGTTAACGCGGCGCGTCGGTCGCCCGCATCGACTCTAACCAATTAATCGGCCGATCGTTTATCCAACAGCGACGTGCCCGCCGATCGCATTTTCAACAGGCTTCTCTTCTCGTTTGTTCCAGGTAAGCTCGCACGTAGGGCGACCGAAACGCAGGGTAAAGAATTAATAGGTCGCGAGTTAACGGTTGCTCGTTGCTGGCTTCGCATACCGTCGTGGGACGACCACGCGATTCCAACCGCCTCGTCGAACACGAACAACGACGTCGCCTTTGTCCGCGCGCGTTGACCTGCATAAATTAGCGGTGATGCGCGTGTCCGTCGACGACGCGTGCACGCGCTCTCCTGCAACTTTCTAAAACGCGTAGTAACGCGCGACCGAAAGCCGCTCGCTCGCGGCCAGAATCGCGTCTCGTCGCAACGAAGAGAAGAGGAGGATAAGATTCGTGTTACGAGACGAGGTTGTCTCGGAGATGATGGTGGTCGTGGCGACGCGATCGAAACGGTGCGAAAAGCGCACCAGAGGAAGATCGCCGAGACGCGATGCGCGAAATCGTAACGATTTCACGGGCGGACGATCGTTGGGATGGAAGCTGGTCGCGCGCGGCAAGTGTCGAGCGTGTAACGAGAGAAGAGGGGAGACGTAGCAGCGCCGCCGCCTGTTCGCTCGCACGCACCACCGCCCCCGTAATCGCGGTTAATTAACGAGCCGGCAGCTGGTAACGAGGCTACCGATTACTTGCCGCGCATCGACCACGATTATTCCGGCTTCTCCTATTCCCTTCTCTTCCGGTTCGCCGAATCCACCTCCGATCGTCGTCCTTTTGGCTCGCGGTCTCTTGGGGCGCGCACGACCTCCGTTTCGCCGCGAAAAACCTGGAGTTTTCGCAGCGTCGCGCAGGAGAGCGAGAAGGGCGAAAGAGATGTGAGAATTTGTAGGAAGGTAAATATTTCTTCTAATTTCTTCTAAATATTTCTCGACGACGTGAACGAGCGCGCGTTGAACGACGGTCGGCCGATGGAACGACTCGCGTAAGTGGGAATGCGACGCGGGAATAAACGCGAGGATTCGTTTTCGGTGCCAAGGACTTCCAGGTAAATGTGTTTCCCGAGCGACGAGCGATTAAAGCGTTGCCTCTTTTTCACGCTCGCGCTGCGTCTCTTTCCTTCGCCGCGGCGAACCAACGAAGCGTCTCTATCTTTGCGCTTGAAAAGGATCGCGAACGTCCTTTGCCTCGCTTTAACCAGCCGAGGCGTTCTTTTTACGGAAAATGCGGCTTTTAAATGTCGATTCGCGTGGTTCCTCGGCGGTGGCCGCCGACCTACCACGCCGCGCTCCGCTGCTCTTTTCGCGAACAAAAGGGAGGGGAAGCGAAAAAGAGCGACGAAACTCGAACGGAAATGGTCGCCAGCGTTGGACGTCGCGTAGCTGAAGGGAAGGTGGTTCTCTCGCCCGGAAGGAAAACGAGGGAAGAACCGCCGTCTCGAGCAGACAGAAGAGGTTACAATTCTCGACGTTGCATCCGCGCGGACGAGTTAATCTCGTCAAACGGGCCAACATTTCCTCCGCCTTTTCTCCTCCGTGGTCGTACGAAAAGTATATCAGTTTTTCGTTTCGTTTTACGCGATATTTCCATCCGTTTGACCGACAGATCGCGAAGGAGGTCGGTGCGATGCACGGCAGAAGCGAGCAACTTTGCCGCTTTTCCTCCTGACAAATCCCGCGGGCGATCCACGTAGGATGTACTCGGGCCGAAAAGTTCTCGCGCCCGTTAATCTTCGCCCTCTTGAAGTTTATCGCGCGTTACACGTACTCTTTCCGACCAAGTTCTCGCGGAGGGTAGACGGCGAAACGAGCTTTCCTCGTCCGCGTTTTCTTACCTTTGCCTCGTCGAGGTTCGCACGCAACGGTACGAAACTTTGCCGGGGCTGCCGAATGAATAACAAGGAGTCCGACTTTCGCGGGAAATTTGTAGGTTTCGAGCCACGTAGAAAGTATCGCGCCCTCCTCTCCTCCAACACGCTCCGGCTGTTTGATATTTCCGTGGATTTCAGCCGGTTCGCCGAACACGCGCGACATCTCGAAAGGCGAGAATCGGCCAGCGATCGCGTGTCCGTCTCGTCTCGACGAGGCAGCTTGGCTCGAGAAAGAGTCTCGAAGCCTACGGAGCGATCCCGGTGAAGAAAGAGAGAGAGAGAGAGGAGGTTGACGCGGTCGTGGCCGTATCGATTGCTCGGCGCTCTCGAGTCACCCTCGAACGATCCTTTATTTCGCGCGCTTTGTTATCAGCCGTTTAGAGAAGAGCATCGGGGGCGCTGGCCTGTGGCGCTTCTTTTTCACGGGGCGAACGAGCGTTCGGCCGTCTCGCGATTCGATCGAGATAAGCGGCATCGAGCGCCGACACCGCGTTGCCGGACTGTGACTTTCCTCTCGACGTTCCTCCGTCACGTCGATACGTCGAGTACGCGTATATGGCGTGCGTATCCGCGATCCATGCGTCGTCCGGCCTTTATCGGTTCTCCTATCGATTTCGGCGGACGAACCGTTTGCATCGCGGTTGTTCGCACGCTATCGAGATCGAAAACGGCGGTCGATGCTATACGCGTGGACCAGTGTGATCACCTTCTGTATCGCCTGGTCGTTGTTGCAAGTTGTTGCAAGTCGTTGCAAGTCGTTGCAAGTCGTTGCAAGTCGTTGCAATCGTGCCGATGTCTGGTGGCACGCGGGGTAAGTCGGTTCGTCCCTTGGACCCTGCCACCACTCGACGACTCGTTGATATCAATTAACGGCGATGACATCGCGGTCTTGCGAATATTCGATTCTTCGAAGCTCGATTTACATCATCTCGTTGCTTTCGTCGTCCCTCCTCCGTGTCTCTGGAAACTCGGAGATGTTGGAAACGCGTACCGGAATACGCTGTGGAAAGAAAAAGCTTGCGGAGTAGGAGGAAAATCTTTAGGTAGGGATATAAGAGCGAGAATCGCCTGTAAGAGCAAAGCGTAGCGCCGCTTCCGTTGCCGTTTCTATCGCCGAAAAGGGGGTCGCGGCGGCGAGCTTGTGCGAAGGAAATTGGGGGCTTCTGAGAAACATATTGCCCTCTCAATCCTGCGAAAGCACCCTGCTGGTTGGCTGGCTGGCTGGCTGGCTGGCGCGAAGTGGGATGGTTCTCCCTTCTGGAAAGGTTGGCGGGAAAAGGGGCTAAAGCGAGAGGAGCGAGGCGGAAGCAGGGAGGAAGGAGAAGGAAGCGAGCGGGAGAGCGTGGCAGAGTTTAAAGCCAGGCAACTAGTTTCGCAACTGCTATCCCCGTTGCTGCAACCCTCTTTGGCGAGTAAAGAGACGGCGGAGGGTGTGCCGGATACTAGCTGAGAGGGCGAAGGTGGCGGTAGGAGGTAGGACGAGCCGGTGAAAGAGCAGAAGGAATAGGAGGAGGAGGAGGAGGAGGAGGAGGAGGAGGAGGAGAAGCAGGAGGAGGCGGAGGACGGGAACGCTTAAAGCTCGGAGCTGGAAGCTCGAAAACGCGTGGTGGGAGAGACGGCTATAAGCGGGTTACCGGTGGCGGCTGCGGCGGCAGCGCGATGGGTCAAAACGACCCTATCGGAAAAGAGTCGACCCGATCCGGTTCCGGCTTCCTCGCGTACGGAAATGAAAGAGCCAATCGTCGGCGTTGCCGTTACCGTTCGATATCCCGTGCGTCGTTGCTTCGGTCTTCGATCTCGCCGCTCTACCCGATCCGCGACGCCTCGCTACGAGCATCGGTCGCTTCGTCTCGATTTTTTCGCGCGCTCTCCACGATCGTCCAAAGTAGCCGAACGATAAAACCGATCTCGCTCTCTCTCTCTCTCTCTCTCTCTCTCTCTCTCTCTCTCTCTCTCTTTGCATCCTCTTGTCGAGGATTACCGCGCGTAACTAACCGGCACGCGAACAAAGGTGATATCGATTTTATCGGATCCGTGCTGATTTCAAAGGTTTTGCGCGTATTTAGCCTGCGTTTCTCCCTTCTGCTGCCGAGCCCGCAGCTTTCACGCGAATCAACCGCTCTATCCGTATTCGGTGAACCATCGTTAACGAGCATCCACTCGTTCGTCTGGTAACTTAACAACGCGCGTTACACGATCGTCGCTGTAAATCGCGTTTCATCGAACCAGAGTTCCATCGGTTTCGGCGTCCCGCCCGTGTTCGTCGAATTAATATCCGCTCGTTTCCAATTACCGCGCGTTATTTTCGCAGCTCCGCTTCTTCGAACGTTTCTCCAGATTTCCACGGTTTCGCGACGAGTTAGACTCTTCGGGGAAACCTGATTTGCGCCGAATATCGAATACGCGATCTCGCGATCTACTCTACTCGATCTCGGACCCGGGTTGCTCGGAACCGCGATCGTTGCGGATTGTTCGTCCGTTGGAAAGTTGATCGCGATCAAGTGGACGCTAGAGCAGTGTCTTGCGAATGAAATGGAAACGAACGCGGCAAAGGTAGCGAAGAGCGTAGGTAACGCGAAACGAAATAACGAGGAGGTGGTCGTGCGAAATGGAATGAAAATTCACGCGGAAGCGGGTGAGCGAGAACGCGAAAAATTAAACTCCCCTTTCCCGCTTCTCTTCCGCCGCTCCGTCTATTGCTGACTCTCTTTTATATTTCCGATTCTCCTCTTTTTCTCCATCGCTGCTTTTTGTCCTCTCTGCCTCCCACTCTCTCCGCGCGTTATCGGAAAGAAGAAACCCGATTGGCGTGTGCGGCCCGACTGCGATCGAAATGAAAACGTAGCGGAGGAGATCCGTCCACGACTCGGCCAATCAACGCCAGCAAAAATGTCTTTTTTTTTTTTTTAATCTACTCGTAGAATAAATACGATACGAGAAAAGATGGTCTCTGGCGAACGTTTATTATCGTCGATGGATCGGTATTAATTTCCACTCGAGTCGGTCGGATTACGTTTGACCAGCGTCCCTCTCACGGACGAAATTGCCGCGAGGATCGATACACGGTGATCGCGCAAATAGCAGAATCGAAAGCAAATAGGAGAAAACAAACGATCGACTACTTTGAGACGACGCGCGCGATCTTTCGCGTCGATCGCGTCGGCGGAAGATGGAAGACGCCGTCGACACGGCCGGATTATCGTCGGCGAAGCGGCACAGCGGCTTCGGCGATCTTCTGGTCTGCGATTCGACGCGCGCGTACGCGGCCGCACGAACGACGAATCGCTTTGCCGAGTCACGAGGGTGAGAACACGCGAGCGGAAACGCTTGTGTGCTCCGTCGGAAGGCCTAGCGTAGCGGGGGGTAACAGATGGGATGGGATGCAGGCGGCAGAGCGAAAGGAGAAGGGGCAGAAGCAACTCGGGGTTCGAGAAGCATCGGCGCGACACCGACGATTAACGCTTTCCGTGGCGAATCGACTTCTAATTCTTAGCTCGTTTCCTAGCTGGTTTCCTAGCCTGCGCTATCGATCAACGCTACCTGCGCTGCCGACGTAAAAACCACCGAAAGAGACAAATCGTTTCCTTATTGGTCGGCGCGCGTTCCCGTAACGGCCGACACCCTTGGCCAGCGTCGCGGGCACCGCTCGTTTCGTTGCCGCGCGTTCCTTGGCCTAGCTTTCGCGTACGCGAATTCGTGCGCTCGAAACGGCCAGCGGCACGAGCTTAACACGGTGTACGTGCAAAAACAGACGGCGAATATTTTCCATGGCGTGCACATTCGTTATTCGACCGGTCGATGCTGGGTAATTGAATACGTGGCTTTTATACGTGGCCGAGGGTGGTGTACAGCACGCGGTTCTTCTCTCACCGCGTCGCTGCTGCTGCTGCTGCTGCTGCTGCTGCTGCTGGTGGTGGTGGTGGTGGCGGTGGCGGTGGCGGTTGTGGTGGTGGTGGTGGCCCTGGAGAAAGGGAAGGGTGCGAGTGCGATGCAGAATACTAGCGCGAAGGGGAGTTGGAAGAGGTGTTGACGGGAGGCAGGCAGAGGCTGAGAGGAAGAGAGAGGAAAGGTTTGGAGACTGGTCTACGCTCGATGTGTTCTGCTGTTCCGGGGTTTTATAGCGGCGGTCGGAATTAATGAGGGGCCGTGTTTTCACGGCGGCCGAGTGGCGGTGCAGATTTCATTTTACTATTTACCTCGGGGAATTTATTCGACAACGACCGACCGGCAGGGTGTGGTGGTGTCGTCGATGGTCGGTAGCGAACGAACGAGAGAGAGAGAGAGAGAGAGAGAGAGAGAGAGAGAGTGTGTTTGTCACTCGACCGACACGACGCGAACGAGGACCACGCGTTTGACACGATTCGTACAAAGAAACGAGTCCGACGCGCGATCTACCGCTATCGACGCTAGCGTCTCGTTCCAACTACGTCGTCTTTCTCGCTCTCGAATTTCAACGTTTCTCGCTTACGTTCCGACCAAACGTACGCGCCTTTCAGCCCGTTTTTTCTTCCGTGCCTCTCCGCCTTTGGCATGCAAATTACGCCTTCCTTGCTTTTGTAACGTCGACGTTCGGCTCGGAAATACCTATACGCACCAGGTCGTTGGATCGAAGGGAGCGCGTTACAGTTGCGAAGCAGGGACGAGAAACGTTATCGAATCGCGAATTCCCGTCACGTTCCTCGATCTGACGAATTAATATGGAAATTCGAAAGCACCTTACGAACGAACGAATTGCGACGACGCAAAATCTCAGAGGCACCCTTGGGACTACCGCGCTGCTCTGCTACAGCAGCGAGGCGCGAGGGTGGTGAGAAGATCGTCGAGTCGCATTGGCGTCGCCGCGCCCCTCCGATCTTCCACTCTTTACCTCCTCGCTGTACCGGCGACTTCCAACTTGCTGCCAGCGAGATCTTTCGCTTTTCTCCTTTACGTTGGGTCGCTCGATCGTGCGTTTACGCGGTCTTCCTTAAAATATTCCGCAGATTTTTGCGGCCGGACGTTTCGAGCAGGGGTTCTACGCCCATGCTCGAGATGCTCGAGAGCGGCTACGGTACGACCGTACTAAAACGAAACGTATATTCGAGGTTAGGGCGGATCAGGGGCTGAGCTCGCGAGCCCCCGAGTCGTTTATATGGTGATTCGATGGGAGAGAGGGGGAGCTTGGCAAAATGTCAAGGGACTCGTAAGGGTGGCCCGAGTTTCGCAGAGCTTCGGCTGCCGGTCGTTCGGTCGTTCGAACGAAAATTTCCCCACCGCGTGTTTCTCACGCCCTCTCGCGATCCTCCGAAAACGACGAATTTTTTGCCAACGTAGCGACCCGTCGTCGTCGTCGCTATCGTTATTAGCCCGGAATCGAAATATTCGGCGAGCTAGGGTCATACGGGTCTTGAAAACGCAAGGGAACCGACCACGCGCCGATGAAACTGAAATGCAAACGGCCGTGTGCTTTAATCGAGACGAACGGTGGGGGTAAAGTGGTTACCGTTTATTCGATATCTCTTGCCAGCGTTATCGATACCGTGACGGTGAAAATACGATAGCCAGAATCGGAATAAACGCGTATGGCCGGTCGGTGAATCAATTGTACGAGTCGCCAATGGGATTTGACCGAGCAGATAAAAGGACGCGTTTGCCCGAGTTTTATACCGAGAGCGGCGGTAACAGGCCGCCGCGATCGCTAACAGAGATGGTTTGATCGCGCTGCGTCCTTCCGACCTCGATTTGACGCCGGTGGAGAATCGATGGCTATTCGTGCCGGTCATGCGACAGATGTTGATCTAACTGCGTGTGGCAACCCTTTGTAAAAGCTGCAATTTACACGCGCCACGGAACCTCGCAACAGAAAAATACGAGGGACGGGGCTTGGCGACGAGCGGTTTCTGTCCGAGAGAAATGCCCGAAGAGTGGGGAGCGAACGAGCCACAGACAGTACGTTCGCTGGGCGATTGTTCGTAACCGCACAAAGCACCGTCCGTCCACAAAACGTTTCCAACTCGAGCGAAGTAACGCAAACCTGCTACCGCTACCGCTGCCGCTGCCGCTGCCGCTGCCAACTGTCGTTATTCATCTACCGAAAGTCGATCGTACGCGATTTCTTTTTCCTTCTCTCCTTGCCTTTTCTCCTGCTCTTTGCTCGCCTGGTCGGTCGTTTCTTCGCGACGCCATCGAGTTTGCCCTCTGACGCGCGAACGACAACGGAGGGATCGTTTCCCCGTTATAATTTGCCGCGACAGTCCTTCCGGCATCGATTTTTCGCGCGGAACTTGGCTTCCCGCGAGCGAGCCAGCTTCGAAGGGTTTTGCGAGGAGTCAGGGGCTCGAACGGGAAAAGGTCAACCACGATCTGACACGAAGCCCGCTGCTTGCTCGCTCGCTCCCCTCCCCCTCCTTTCCCTTTCCACTTCCTCGCCACGATTCTCGTCCATTTCCTCCGGCTTGCCCCGTCTCGTTTTTTTCCTCCCACTCGGCCGGCAAATTTCCCAAAGGCGATTACGAACGGAAGAACGAATCGCGAAAGCGAGTTTATCCCGCTAAGACGGGAGGTCGCGTTGCGGCTTTTCCTCTCCACCGTTTTAATATCGACCGCGGTTTCATCGTTTTGCCGGTTCTTCCCTCCTTTGCGCCGTACAGGCGGATATCGGCCGTACATCGAACGCGAGAATCTCGACGTCGGTGGAACCCGCGAACGTCGCTTCGAATTTACGACGCTCGAGAATTCGGTGGAACGTCCGCACGCCGCGCTACACGCTCGTTCGAGTTTCAATTCCATCCGGTCGGCGCCTGAAATTTCGCCTCCCATCTTCTACCCCGCTACTTTTTCACGCGGCACCGCGTCCAACTGTTACGAAATTCGCGCGATCGAATAAAGTTTAACGATCGCTGTTAAACGTTTTACGAGGCACCGCGGAATTTCAAATAAACCGAACGCGAACGCGAGTACGGCAGCAGGCGCGTACCCGAGATCGCAGACTACTCGAAAGTTTGGCGGCAGTCGACGTGGCGCGCAGCGAGGTAGTTTTCAGTCGAGGAAAGTCAATTCCTTTTTTTTCCTTTCTTTTTTTGCGAACAGACGGAAATCCAGACGAGAAAGAAGCGGCCAGGTCGATTTCATCGGAACGGCCCTTCGGTCTCGCTCTCTCGTCCCTTCTCGTCTTTCCGTCCGTGGCTCTGTTCCCCGATTAGCTCTCAAACGAGATCGAAGGAATCGCGAACGCGATTTATGCACGCGTCGGAGGAAACGTGGGTTATCGCGACGCGAAAATCGACGAGCGTGGTTACGCGAAAGAAAAAGAATTCCCTCTGCGTGCGTTTACCCGCGTCGGAATCTCGTTCTTCGTGTGCCTGCCGGTTTCTCGTACGGTAAAACGACAACGTTCCCACCTGTTGTTTATCATCTCTCGACCGAGGGAGAAAAGATATCGCGTATTCGCGCTTCTTCTTCTTCTTCTTCTTCTTCTTCTTCTCTGCTTCTTCTTTGCTCCTTTTCTTTTTCGCCACGTTTCTGCAAGTCGATCGATTATTTAACGTTTGCTCGCGGCAAACACCGCTTGCGATGCGCGTGCCTCGTTTCGATAAGTAGCCAACAGCAGCGCGTTATTTCGCAGCTGCGACTTCCCAGCGTTTTCTCGTTCGACTCGCGTTATCGACGCGACTCGACCAGGCGCAACAGGGCAATTCGATTCGGTGACGCGAATTAGTAACAGCGCGGCATTTCGAACGCGGTGTCTCGCGTTTCGCGGGGCTGCGTGGAGCTGGAATTCCAATTAAACGGTTGCTCGCTGTTCCGCGGAGCGCGGCACGCGGCTGGAAGATTGGCAGAAACGCGCAAGACGACACGACGATTCGACGACGGTATGGAAAGTCGGCAAACGATAGAATTTTCGGGTGGAAATTCATGGATACGTAGCGGACGCGTATCGGCGTTGGCGAGAAGACTTTGGCGTAAAAACCGAGCGAGTGGCGTAATCCGTGGCTGTTTCGTAGCCGGTCGTAGCCGGTCTCGGATATCGCGCGCGCTTCGCTTCCGCCCGCCTCGTTGCTCCGCAGGATTCAGAAGCGGCGACGAACGGCGCGGATAAAAGGGTGTACGCTGTACACGGAGAGGGTCACGGGGACTGTAGCAGGCTGGATTCAGGTTCTTGCTGTCTTAGTGGTGTGGCGTTACCATGGTAACAGACTGTAAGCCGCTTAACACCACCCTCCGCACCCTTTCCACTCGCTAGAATCCTTGTGTTTGCGACGTCGAGTCAACCCACCCTGCTCCGCGCGTCGTTCGCGTCGGCGAGCGTCGTTTCCCCTTCGCTCCCTTCGCTCCCTTCGATTCCGCTGTATCCGCGCCCGGCCCACCGAGAACCATCCGCGCGCGTTCCTCGTTTCCTCCCCAGCGGCACCAAACAATCTCCTTGCCCCTTATCGCCAACAACCACGCGAAAACGTTTATCGTTTGGCCGATCGTGCGACGCCGCTTCTCGCTTACGAAACGGCCGATTCGTTTGGCGCGTAATGCCACGCGACGATCGAGCAGAGCGCAGGTCGGAAGATCCCGAGACGCGGAAAGAGAGCGGTTATTAAAAGACGACGACGACGACGACGACGACGACGACGACGACGACGACGACGACGACGACAAGAGAAAAAGGCGCGAGTAACGGGAGCAGGAGAATGAAAAGAAATCGCGTTCCAAACGTGGAAACAGGGGGAAATGAGAAAGGGTGGCGAGACCAAAAGGCGACGGGGTGCTGCACGCGGCGGAGACGAGACGAGAGGAGAGGAGAGGAGAGGAGAGCGGCGTGTCCGTCGAGAGGAAAGGAAGATGTGTGCGCTCTGCTGACGAGGAATTGAATGGAGGGTGAAAAGCGTTCTCGGAATCATCGCGGAGAGAGCCATCGGGTATTCTCTGCCTGTTATTTTCTCCTTTTAACCGGAGGGTCTTTTCGCGCGCACGCGCGTCCTCGCGAGCCAGCAAACGCGGATAAGGGACAGAGAGACGTGGTTCGTCGTCCCCCTTTCTTTGGCAACCGTCGTCCGAGACACAAAGGACCATCCGGATGCCGACGTGTCCTAGCTCGTTCTTGATTTTTTCAAAAATCCGCCCAGCCACAGGACGAAAAAGGAAGAGTAACCCCCGCGAAAGAGCGAATTCACGCTTTCGCGTCTTCGCCGCGTGGATCGATCTGGTTTGAAAGCTCTTCCGAGCCGCTTACTCTTTTCAAAGGGTTCTCCGTGCAATCCCGGATTCGTATCGCTGGCAAACAGCTTCGAAGGTCGAAGAACCGCTTCCCTTCTTTTCACCCTCCATGGAGAACGATAAAACGGGGGAAAAATCACATCGTCTCGATATCTCGCGTACGAAGTAGCAGCACCACGCGTTCAACATTATCGTCGTATTATCGATCGTCCCGCTCCTGCGTCCGATAAAAGCTGTAATTAACATTGGCCGCGCTCGAAGAACGACCATATTTTATTATCGTCTTTTATTCGTCTAACGATTTCCCATGTAGTTACGTTGCTTATCGTCGTCGTTATCCTCGCGGTGGTGAATTCTGCGTACGCTTTACAAAATAAAGGAAAAGGAAGAGAAAATCCTCGCGTATTTGTTCGACGCGTTTGACCGTGCGTGCTGAGAGATAACCGACCGAGTCCAGCAGCGCACGAATCGCGTAACGTTGTAATACAATCGTCGATTCGACGATCGCGATATCGTCGCCGAACGAAACTCGCCTCGTTTGTATTTCGCTCGATGAAAAGCGGTACAGCGTTTTCAACCGACCCGGTAGAAATATTTCGTCAGCAGGCGGCACTGTCGTTCTGGCCGCGATGATTAACTGTTATCCGTAATTAGGAACATAAGAATTTGGATAAACGGATCTCGCGCGAGAAGAAAAAGCGCTCCAAAGTGGATGATTGCGAAGAATTTCGCAAGTTTTCGGCTGCGTGAGATACCGTAACGCTCGATCGGTTTCAGGTCTTCAGCCTGCCAGCACCAAAGCGCAACCGACCACGATCAGCAAATCGCACAGACCCAGTTCCGGCGTTTTACCACAGGGTCATACGCCTGGGCCCGGTCCAGGTGGGCAACAGAACAGCAGAAGCTTCGCCGCCGCTCTTCGAAACCTGGCGAAACAGGCAGGGCCGGCGCCTCAGGAGGAAGAACCTCGCGCGAGTCCGAAGAATCGGGCGCCGCCTCCTCTCGTTAGGGGTCCTTCGCCTGCCAAGGTGAGTAATTTGGTCGCGACCGAGATCCCCCCCCCCCAACGCCTGCTTTCCTCCTTCCTTTCTTCCGCGTTTCTTTTACTCGACGCGCTCGTTGGAATTCGTCGTCGCGTCTGGCCGTTATCGTTGCCCGGCGACCGAACAAACTTTCTTATCGGTTTCGCGCTCGTAAACGATCGTGTTTGGAAGACGCGTTTCGTCGGTGGCTGGTTGTAAGCAGAAAGGGGAGAAGGGGACGAGGCAAGGATTAACGAACGAGGAAATCTGTATTTTAGGAACGATCTACGCACGAGAGAAGACCGGAGGAGATACCCTCGTTGTACACGAATGCAAGAGCCGCGGATACCAGTAAGCACAGCGTAACTGCCGCCGCTTCCGAATTGTTGGCTCGTTCCGGTTTTCAACCGTACCGGCCTGAACACCATCCGGCCCACGCTCCACCGGCTTTTGCCCTGGATCCTGCGGCCTACAATCCTTATCATCACGGTCTCTATCCACCGCCACACCTCCAACACGCTTATAGGTAATAGCCGCTCGCCTGGCGTTTAGCGAACAGCGCGCGCAGCTAAAACGCAGCGGCGTTTTGAACGATGTCCGTGGTGTGTAACGGTCGATTCTCGCTACGCAGATTAGAGGAACAGTTGTACTTGGAACGGTGTGGAATGCTGAGACCGCCGATATTTCCTGGCTTACCTTCGTACCCTCTGTACGGGTTGAGATACAGTCCGGACATGCTACCTCCCGCGTCCCTCGGACTGATGTCTCCCGTGATGCACGAGCGGTAAGTGAACGAGAGAGAAAGCGCTAACGGACGGAGAGCGGCGCGGGCTGTGCCCGCTGACCGGATGATCCGCTCGAACGGTGGTCCCCACCCTTCGTTAACGGTCGTACGATTCTCGTTTCAGGCTGAAACTGGAGGAGGAGCACCGGCTGAGGCAAGCGCGAGAGCAAGCCGCATTGCGGGAGGAGGAGGAGAGGAGAAGAGCGGCACGAAATTCCGCTCCTGCAGCCCCGGTACCCGCGCCTGCACCTGCATCCGCCGATACTGCAGGTGAGCGAGTCGCTCCACCCCCCACTGCCTTTCATTAAAAAGAAAGCATCGATTACGACGAGCGATCGCGAGACTTCTGTCCCGATGGCTTGTTACGCGTGGAAATAACCTTCTTCCTCTTTTCATTTCTCTCTCTCTCTCTCTCTCTCTCTCTCTCTCTCTCTCTCTCTCTCTCTCTCTCTCTCTCGTACTTTTTCCGTGCGAGTACGCGTGTTCCGCGTATTATACATCGACCGATCCTCCCTCCGATCGTCAAACTCGACTTCGCTGCTTGCTTCTTTGCTTCCCGAACGGCTTCTTGTCGTCGATGTCTCTTTCGTCCTTACCGTTACCACCGCCACGTCGATCACAGTGATTCGACGATGAAATTGCGATAACGTGCTCGCGTTGTCGTCTCGACAGCTCCCCTCTGTCTTCTACCTTTCTCTCTCTCTCTCTCACTCTCACTCTCACTCTCACTCTCACTCTCACTCTCTCACACACACTCTCTCTCTCTCTCTCTCTCTCTCTCTCTCTCTCTCTCTCACTCTCTGTTTATCCTTCTTCGAGCTTTCTTCGATGCACGTGTAAAATTACCGCGGCGAAAGAACCGTACGCCCTGAAATTATTTTCTAGGCAAATACGAAAATCGATGTTCCGTCTTTGTTCTCGACTTTGGTTTGACAATCGGTGCCAAGCGATCGAACCGTCGACGAGAAACGTCGTTGGTAACGCTGTAAGTTAAACGATCTGTACTGCGGCCGACAGTTCACCGTGAACGGACGAACTGGCGAAGCGGCAAGCGAGGAGAAGTCGTTGCAGAAATATACCTGACTGTGAATGAAATCGAAAGAAAAAGAAAAAAACATACTACGCTTCTAATTTTAATCTAGATATAATCAAAGTTATAGTCGTAGCCACTCGTTTCTTATGAAGGTAGGATCGATATTTTTTAGATAAGCGTATAACTCGATCGTCGAGTTGTTAAGCTTCGCGTTTAGCTCATTCTCCGGTTTTTACTTGCTTTCGTTTCGTTTCGTTTCGTTTCGTTTCGTTTCGTTTCGTTTTGTCCTTCTCTCCCTAACCCCCTTCGTTCGTTTTCTTTTCTTTTTTTTCGTTTTTTTTTCCCCCGTGTTTTTTCTTCGAATGGAAAACAATGCCATTCTGTCACGCGCAACTATGGTACGAGCCTTCGTGGGACCTCTGTTCGAACGCTTTGTCGCAGTCGAGAGAGCGAAGGTGTGCTACGGCTGCTTGCCCCAAATTTCCTAGGATAATCGAAACAGTGAAAAATGCAGTTGCGTTGTCGAGATCCGATTTGGCCGATGATTTCGTTTACGCGTAGACCGAAGTCAGACTTATGTCGGCAACTGCGACTATCCTTTGTTCATGTTAAAAGAATAAGTCGGCCTTCGGTCGGCCGTTTATCCATTTATATCGTAGCCGAAGCATATATGTTGCAAATGATTTTTGTAGTGTTGATACGAAGTCTCTTAATCATGTACAATGTTCGTTACGTAGCTAATCGTTTTATGTAGTTAGCGACGTCTTGACAAACAGCGAAACTTCGACATAAGAGTGCACATCTTTAGTATAGAGAAAAGCTTATCCTCGTTGTCGTTACGGTGGACTTCCGTTTAAACGGCAATTAATCGAGTAAAACTCGACCGTTTCCTTCCTCCGTACGACAAGTTATCTATATTTCTTCGATTAAATTCAATTTTGTATTCGTAAGAAATTCGTGTGAAATGTGAAATCGATGTTAACCGTAATTATCATAATCCGAAGCGACAGCGGACGCTAGCCATCGTCGAATATACCGCTTCGCTCTTCTTTTCTTTTTTCTTTTTTTTTTTTTCTTCTCTTTCTTTTCTTCTTGTTTTCTTCGTCGTTCGATTCCGTTTCGTCGATTTCTTCTTGATTTCTAGTTGATTTTTCGTTATTATGTCCCTTTGGTGTGTTCCCTCGTGTTCTCTTTTATTTGAATAATTGGCTGGATAACGCGCGACGAGACCGTTTCGTTTCGCGAAACGACGAACGGCGGATATCTATCTCGCAGGCCACCAACCTACGTATGAACGCGCGTTCGCGTCTTTTTCCGAAACGCGTAGTGCACTCTTGCGTTAGTTCCCGCAACTGTTTTAGAAATTTCCAATTAAACGATCAGTGTTGAAATAATTTTTCTTCGGTGTAGCATACTATATTCTACCCATTATTGACTTGATCCACCGATGTATATAACTTTGTCACACATGTTCTTTTATCAAAATTATACCGTTTTTATATAATTTATTATGTAAACATGTATATTTGGACTATAATTGAAAATAAACATTGCAAAAAAAAAAACGTGATCAAAATTCTGATTGACTTGGAATTCTTGACCCTGGATATTCATTTTCTGAAACAGTTTTGGGGAAGATTCAGCGATCTCGATCGCTCGAAGGATCACTAGTTTCCTACGCAGTGTACGATATAATACGACGTTGTCCGCGGGTGTCCCAATAGCAAGCCAACAACTATTTCTTATAGTCGATCCGAGTAGTACGTTATCCGGTTTCATTGATGTTCTATCAGCAATCATCCCCAATACTTCGAATTGAGAATACATCGACGAGCCGCTCCTTCGAACGACAAACTTTTACGCATCGCTCAGGTAAGTTGCAACGGACGCGAACGATCCTCGTCTCGAAAAACTTGCCTCTTTCAAGCTCTTGCGACGTTATTGGTTGCGTAGCATCGCGGTGTACAATGCGCTGACTCGTTCGAATCGAAGGATGTGCTGCGACTGTCGTATCCGCGTCGTATCCGCGTCGTATCCGCGCCGTATCCGCGCCGTATCCGCGCCGTATCCGCGCCGTATCCGCAAGCAGTTACGGCGTATGCGAGATTCCAGACGAATCCCCTACGAAGAACGCTTCTCCTCGCGCTCCCGACAGACGCGACAGACACCGATGTCGAAACGAAACGAAGAGTCGTTGATCGCGTCTTCGTGTCGGCGGATTTTCGCGTTAAATCAAAGATATTGTTTTGCGCGTTGGCGTAAAACGATGACTCTGCGACTACTCTACGGAGTAGCAAATCGACAACAGTAGATCAGTGGAAGATTACCAAGCACTGTGTTCGGGATTTGTTCCAGCTAGGAAGCCGACCATAGCGGCTCAGATGCATAGCGAGCGGGAGCGAGAACGCGAGAACAGAGATCGGCCAAGCGGCGGCAGCAGTAGCGGCGGCGGAGGCGGAGGCGGAGGCGGCGGCGGCGGCGGAGGCGGCGGCGGAGGCGGCAGCGGAGGCGGTGGAAATACCAACAACAACAACGCTGCTAACAGCTGCAACAACGGTAACAGTAACGTTGGATCTGTCGGTAACGGGCATCATTCGTCGAGAAAAGAAGAGCAGTGTTCCGCTCCTCCTCCTCCGCCAACAGTAGCACCGCCACCACCACCACCACCACCGCCACCACCACAACCACCACCACCACCGTCATCGGATCCAACAGCAACAGCGAACATCTACCACTCTCGTTTGTCAGCGTTTCCGAATCCGGCAGCTCCCATCGGACCTCCGCCGTCCTTGGGTTCGGCTACTATCTGTTCCGTCAGTTCGGCGGCCATGCCGCCACCTTTGGCTTCTACTTTACCCCCTTTGAACCTCGGACCTCCGCCAGCAGCTATAAGCTCCGCGCCTATCGGTGGCCCTCCGCCTATTCCTTCTATACCCTCTATGTCGTCCTTGACGCCAGCGGTAATCGGACCGCCACCGCCACCGCCTCCATCCCTCGCCATGCCTTTGGCGCCTATCATCTCTATACCTTCTCTCCATTTGCCCTCCGTATCCTCGACTACTATTCATTCTAGTCAGCATACAGCTACGATAATGAGCAGCGCGACAACCACGGTTACAACTTCTATATACCATCAGCAGCAGCAGCAACAACAACAACAACAACAACAGCAGCAGCAGCAGCAGCAGCAGCAACAACAACAACAGGTGCAACAAACGTCGCAAGCATCGCTAGCAGGATCGTCGATACCGTCGTCGCAGCAATTGCAGCATCAACAACGTTGCAACAGCGGCTCCGGTACAACGACCAGCAGTAGTAGCAGTTTGTCAAGCAGCGGCACTATGACAACGCACGGGACACACACCCTAACGACAGCTAACTCGGTACCCTCGATTATGAATAGCGTCAATCATATGACCACTTTGACTCACAAATCGCCACCGTTGTCTCATGCTATTCATAGCTCGAGAAGCAAAGACTCCGGTACGGTCGCGATAAATACGACGACGAACTCTTCGAACACGAGCACCGGCAGCACGACGATCACCACTACCGTCGCTACAACGAACGCGTTGGCGACAACCTCGCAACAACCGCCTTTCGTCAGACCGTTCGAAGATTCCTTTCGCTCGTCGTCGAAACCTCAACAGAGACCACCTATGGTGAACAGTCATAATCATAGTATAACCAATCAAATTTCTTATCAGGAGTCGCCGGTAAAATCGATAGCCGCTTCAACGACAACGCCTCAAACGATCGCCGGACAGATCGCCGAGAATTCCGTTGCGGATAACGCGAAGATCACGAATCTTCAGCAATCGCTGTCGTCGCATCCGATTCCTTACCCGCCTCAACAATTTCATCATCCGCATATACCTGTCTCGCACGTAGCTAATTTGTACAAACCGCAGCCGCATTTTTCTTCTTCGTCTGCTCATCAACATCACTCGCAACCGAAAGCGAACGTACCAGCGACACCAGCCGCTAGCAGCGGTGGCAACGCGAGCAACGGCAGCGGCACGGCAGCAGCAGCGGCAGCAGCAGCGGCAGCAGCAGCAGCAGCAGCTGTGGCCAATTCTAATAGTACGAAACAAAGCGCGTATCACGCCAACGAGAACAATCAAACAGCGACGGTGACGGCGGCAGCGGCTCAACGAAACGAAGTCCCTTGTTCGTTGTCGTCGTCACCGCCGTCATCGTGCCCATTGTCGTCGTCGCCACCTTCGACCTCGTCCAATGTTCTGAATTGTATTTCAGTCGACAAAACGGCGGGAAACACGACTTACAATAGCAACAATGTCGGCCCTGCCACTGGCAACAAGATGGCCAATCACACGAATTCGCATCACAAAAGCAGCACGGATACGTCATCGACGAAGGAGAGCAAAGTTAATTCGTGCAACGAGAAGATCGAAAATCACGCGAAACAACAAGCAACAGCGATTCAGCAGAATCATTTAGGCAAGAATTCGCTGCAAGACAAAACGTTGACGCCCCATTTCGCTTACGAGCAACAAGGAAAGGGTCCGCCACCACCAACACAACAACCACCACCACCACCACCACTACCACCACCGCCACAACCACCGCCACCACCGCCACCACCACCGCCACCACCACCACCACCACCGCCACCGCCACCTCCACCACCACCACCGCCACCACCACCGCCACTACTACCACAACCTACTTTTCAACCTATAAATTTGAATCTCCTCGACAAGGAGATTAAACCTGAAGTAGAGTCTAAGATACAGAGCGATCAGAATAGCGTTTTGTCCACATTATCGTTTCAATCGAATTTTAAGTTCAGCATAAACGACGTCGCACAGAAGCCTATAGATACGACTCAGTTGATGCAGAGCATCAAGTCTGAGGAAGTTTTGCGTACCTGTCAGAACGTATCCAATGTTCTCCTGCAGATACCAAAATACCAAGAGAAACTGTTGAATTTCTCGACCGAGCTAAAAACCGCATTTTGTTTCACCGACAAGTGCAATAATTTGACTGAGATTTCCGTGAAGTGCGAACCAGCGGTGTTAAATGTGCCTGACCTGAGCAAGGCTCTAGTCAAACAGGATGTCACGAGCGAAAAGTCTTTTCTTGTACCTGAGAAACCGAAAGAGTTGACGTCCTCGTTAGATCTAGCCGAGAAGAGAAGGAAAAGGAAACGGGAGAGGAATACAAGCCTCGCGTGTAGTTCCGATTCGGAAGGCGAGGAAGAAACAAAGGACGTGGATCTCTGGATTATCAAAGGTCCGCCAGCCAAGTTGCAGTATTCCGAGAAGAAGCTCGCGTTTCTCGCCATGTTCGGTCTAACTACTCTAAGTATGAGGAATGGTAAGCACTCTTCGCTCTTCTTCTTTCTCTTGCTTGCGTTTCTTCCTCTTCCTCTTCCTCTTCCTCTTCCTCTTCCTCTTCCTCTTCCTCTTCCTCTTCCCCTTCCCCTTCCCCCGTTTCTCTGAACGTTTCGTTCCTCGTCGCCTACAACATTAACTACGACATAGCTTACGAGTCGCTTGCTTTTCTTCTCGTCTATAGAGATAGAGCTTTGTAAAGTGGAGAAGAGGTACAGGTTAAATCCAGATCCACCGGAAGTACCTTTGGAAACGGAACAAACGGTCGAGTCGGTGTTACCGATACCGCGAGAGCATCCGGATGTATTGCTCCATACGCCAGATTTTGAGCCGAAAGTTGGTTTTCTCAGGACCATAGGCCTCGATATAATGCCTCCGGGCAGGAGAGATGGCAAGTATCATCGGATGAACATCGTTTCTCGGCTATCTATCGGTCATCCATGGTTATCGATATCGAACGAGTTTTCATTGTTATTGTTACAGAGGCAGAAGTAACGTGGCAGTACGTTCTACAAGATCGTAAAAAGCGGAGAAGTTCGAATTCCGTGACCGCGTACTGCGAGAGAATCGCCAAGGCGTATTCGAAGAATCCGCCGACATTACCGAAACCGCCTCAAAAGATGAGACTACTGGACAGAGTAAAGGTAAAACAGCTTCCAGAACGACCACCGCCTCTACCACCTTTGGTTCCGAACATCGTCTCCTTGGGTTATCCTGCTCTGCCCATGCCCGGTGAAAATGGGGTGAAACAACATTGCAAGATCGTGGATATTAAGATCGTGGACGACAATGTAGACGACCACGTCGGTGGGAAGAACGACGAGAGGCCCAAGTGGACCGGCATCGAGGACATCGTGCTTGCTTATAGCGAATATTCCAAAGGTACGACCAGAACGTCTTCGTGGCATTTCTATTTTGTCTTTAATGCCCATTAATCGAGTCGTTTTCATTCCTTCCGTTGCCCGTTTATTTTCTTCCGTTTCAGAGAAAGCAATGGAAAAGAACATTCTGACGAGCGAAACATCAAAATTGCTGGCACAGTTGAACAACTTGCGTTCCGAAACTATTCACCTAGAGCGAAGGATATACGAACTGTTATCCGCGAGAACGGCTCTTGATTCGGAGAGACGAATGCTCAGTGAAAAAATTGAAAGGATCAACGCACTTGTTAGGAACCTTAGGTAGCGATGCGTAACGCACAACACGGAAACTCATTCATCTGTGATATTATCGAAGGGTTAAGGGTCGTTAGCATACAGTACCAAATATAAAATCTTACGACACACAGGGCAAGTAATACACGTTTCGGCCATATGTTTTATTGACCAAATGTACAGCAGCCTTTCCTATTGTTTTGCTACTAAGTGTACACACCACGTGACGATGCTATATACAGAATATAAAAGTTCAACAGCAGTGAAATTGAAGCGATGCATACGATGCAGGGGTGCGTACCTTTATATTTCGTGAATGACGATCGTCGTCTCTCAACGAACAAATAAACGAACACACGCACGCACGCGCGCGCGCGCGCGCGCGCGCGCACACACACACACACACACACACACACACACACACATACAGACACGCACGCATGCACGCACGCACACGCGCACGCAGAGTATGAAAACAAGTGTAAGAACCATACTGTATAAAACGAAATTATACCTATATATATATATAGATGCACTTCTTAGTTAACCACTAAAGTGATTAATAAAGATTTTATAGTTTCAACTAACGGCTCTTACACCCTAAACTATAAATAATTGTAATTTGTATCATAATATTTTAATGAAAAATAGACAAATCGTATAACTTATTTTATTCTGCGTAATGTGGACTCTATGTCAGATAATAACTTGAAACGGTATATGATATGTCACAATTTGTATATGACTCGATTGTTAATATTATCTCGTGTAAAAGAAAAGCGGACATCTAATCGCCACGTTCATCGAATCGGTTCGATGACAATCGAAAAGTTACTCTCAAATGTATAGACTGTGACTTTCTTTTTCATTTTGCGTCGTAAATGGGGATAGTGTATGCGAGCTCCATGTTGATGGAAATTTTCAAACTATGAACGACAGACTGCGATTACAGTAAACCCGGATGCAAAAAAAAAAGGTCAAAACCGTAGAACCGTAACGATTACTTTTAACGTAAAAGATGTTTCGAGATAGAAGCCACTCTAGTCTACGGACATTCGTAGAATACAGGAAAATCACGTCTGATTTCAAGGAATCGGAATAGTGATCGATCTTTCCTTTCGATGTCCACTGTTCACAATAATGAACGCAAAGGCCAGTGAATACAAGAGAAATTAATGTAACAACAGCAGTGAGGTACTTACGTAGGTAAAGTGACTTAATTTAAATTGTCTTAATTTAAAACGTGAGACATCGCGCCAGCACATTCCACATAAAAAACATGCTTGTTACCCAACCTCCAACATTCCACGTTCGAATAGTAATCGGATGGCAAACAACATTAAAAAGCGAAGAAAAATCGTTCTGCTGAAAAAGGAAACAGATTTTTTACGTTCAACTAAATCAGTGCTATATTATGCTAATTTCAATCTCCTAGTACTTGTATCTCACTCTACTCTCCGAGTATATTGTTCAACTATTCATCGTAATACCTCCAGTATGTATAATATGAAATCCATTTATAATTTCACCGTTTTGTTCATTGAGTGCCTAACGTTATCCTACATTTGTAAATATCATTATTTTTATGTATTGTATAACAAAATAAGACCACAAGAGATTTGTTGGTCTCTGATCTGGCCAAACCAAGAGCCTAGGAGTAAATTGTTGAAAATATGAATTTTCAGAGTGTCTTTATTCCTACCTCTTTCACGTCTTCGTCTAAACACTTTCCTACTTACAATCGATAATTAAATGTAGTCGCCCTTATCTCCCGATTTTCATTCCACGGAAAATTAAGCGTTAGTCGTTTTCAAAATATTTAATAAGTTTAAAGTCATAGTTTTATCTCGTCAACCGTTCAAGCAGTTACAAGTCTTAGTTACTTTCGTCGTTACTGCCCTCTATGCCCAGACGCGCTTATTTCCTACAGACTATACGATTCATGTAATAACGTTAAACGCTATGAAAAAGATAAGAAGTAAAAACTAGCAAATAATCATTAGATAAGTCGCGTCAGTCAGGAAAAATAATATTCTTTTAATCGATATTATATTATGCTTGCAAATTATACATTAAGTAAATATAAAAAGGACATTTTCTAAAATAAACTTCGATTTCACATCTAGGGATTTTAACGCTAGGCTAGCAGCGCCACAAGTATAATCGACGTAGAAATAAGGTTCCCGCGCAAACGTGCTCCGACCTAACTGTCGCCGCCAAAATATCTGACGTACATACGCATAACCGTCGTCGGGCAAGGTAGACTTTCATTCGCTGTTTGGCACTCCGAGGAGAAGCATTGACCGTTGTTCGTGTTTAAGACAAGTTTTAAGAAAGTATCATAAAACATGTCAGGACGCGGTAAAGGTGGTAAGTATCGTGTCTATTTCGTTGGAATGTAATATTGTAGTCTATTGAGAAACGTCGAAAACCGTTTATACGTATCCTTTCAGGAAAGGCTAAGGGAAAGGCGAAGACCCGCAGTAGTAGGGCAGGGCTGCAGTTCCCTGTCGGGAGAATCCATCGTCTTTTGAGAAAAGGAAATTATGCGGAACGAGTTGGAGCTGGAGCACCTGTTTATTTGGCCGCTGTGATGGAATATTTGGCGGCTGAAGTGCTCGAGTTAGCCGGGAATGCCGCAAGAGACAACAAGAAGACGAGGTTGGTGAAGCAAAGCCCTTCTTCCCCTCTTCCCCTCTTCCCCTCTCTCTCCTTATCCATCTATTTATCTATACGTATCTTCCTTCTCTCGATAATTGTACAAATATTCTTTTTCTTTTAACTAACACGATACTTTTATATACTTTACATAGATAAAAAAGATAATACAAAAAAATTTATGTTTCGTTAAATTTTACTTATATTCGAATATAATATCCAGTTTCGTATAGAATTTACAAAAATCAATGTTGCAGTTATTATCATTTCTTTGTAGCACTGTACACTGTTTAGTGTCCTGATTTTGAGAGAAAACTTACAAGTGTAAGTGAACTGATATGATAGGTTGTTACCATTATAATGAGAAGCAAATAAATTTCATACTCCTTACATGTTCATATTTGTATATACCTACAGTTAAACAGTGACCTTTCAATACTATATAAGATTCTAAATACGCATGTTCATACTCTTATTTCAGGATAATTCCACGTCACTTACAATTGGCTATTCGCAATGACGAAGAATTAAATAAACTGCTTTCGGGTGTAACAATCGCTCAAGGTGGTGTCCTGCCTAACATTCAAGCAGTGCTTCTGCCGAAGAAAACCGGTACTGGTGGATCTGGAAAAGGAGACAAGACATCCCAGGAATATTAATAACCATTAGAATAACCTCTCTAACTTAACAGTACTTTAGGGCTATATCTTTGTTTCCTGAGCCATTAAAGAAAAACAAAATAATCTCTGAAGCCTATAAAATTATCGTCGCTTCATCAAATATTCACTGTAAAATTATTTTAGTTAACAGTATAATCTATTATTTTATTATTGAATAACATCTTTTATTTAGGTAATGTAATAGTAAATTGTATTATTACTTAAGAGAAGTTTTTTACTTATGCTTAGATCTATTATCTAAGTATTCATTGAACTGTCATAATTGTGTACTATGTATCTTGTTTTCTTTCTTTTGATTTTGTATTAAAAATTCTTAGTATTAAAATGCTTCTATGATTTATGAAATGTAACAAGTATAACTCATTTTTATGTTTTTGTTGACTGTAAACAATATGTAGAGTGAAAATAAAACATCATTACTCTTCACTTTACAATATTTCATTAAAATTGCAAACCTTTGTGTCGTAACTATGCTTTCTGCATTCTTCGGAATTCTAAATAAATAAAACGTTATTTAAACATGTTAATTATACTTTCAAAAATTTAACTGCATTTGACTTCCGGTAAAGTAATTCTACCAGTAGACTTTTACAACGCACAAATTCGCATAGGTAGCGCGTCGGTTGAACGTGACGTTAAGTTTTTGATCGCGTGGTTGTCGAATACCATTTCATTGGTGAAAAATATTCGTTAAAACTTCAAAAACTTAGGGAAAAATGTCGTCGAGTGATATAAATATGTTAGTCGATATGGGCTTTAGCGTATCTAAAGCGTAAGTATTTTAAGTAACTCTTTTATTACTGTATAATATAACCTTTATTATTTTAATGTGTATTTTGTTGTAGAGAAAAAGCTTTAGAAATTACTGGAAACAAAGGTGTTGTTCCGGCAATGGAATGGTACGAGAAAGGCCGTGGCTTCATTCTCATCGTCCGATGACGATCTTAATTTTTATTTTAGGCTCTTGGCTCATTCAAATGATGCTGAACCATCACCTGACCCACCTACCGCTGAAAGTGCAACGCTGTCTAATCTTCAAACATCAATCCATGAAGATACTGCCGATGCTAGTGGTCAGGTGTCTACCACTGAAGTCGCTAAATCTATGAAATGTGATATGTAAATATATACTAATGTTTTATATAGATTAATATCAATGAAGTATTTACTTTAACTCTTTATTCAATAGTTGTGGAAAATTGTTTAAATCTAACTTGGAAGTTGAATTCCACGCAACAAAGTCTGGACATGATAGATTCTCTGAAAGCACAGAGGAAAAGAAACCTCTTACGGAAGAGGAAAAGAAGGAACAATTACGAATTCTAACGGAAAAGTTAAAACAGAAAAACAAGGAGCGAGAGGAGCAGGAAAAGAAAGATGCGCAAGAAAGGGAAAAGAATAGGATAAAATCAGGGAAAGAGATGGCTCAGGCTAGAAGAAAGTAAGTTACCTTTTCTTTTCACAAAAGTGAACGTAGTATATTTATTTGTCTATCTCAATTATAGATTAGAGGAGTTAGAAATGAGAAAGTTGCTAGAGGAGAGAAAACGTGAAAAAGAAGAAGAAAAATTAGCACGTCAAAAAGTTAAAGAACAAATTGAAGCTGATAAAGCTGCTAGACGCGCCAAAGCTAACGCCAAAAGAGCATTAACAGAATCTCCTCCTGCACCGTCATCATCTACTAGTACTTATAGAAAGGAATATAACGATACAAGGTTGCAGGTAATAAGTTGCATATTACCGATTATCTACTTCTAATCTTAATGTCTAAATATCATTATATTTAAATGACATAATAGTAACATTTTAGATTAGGCTTACTAATGGACAAACATTAGTACAAAGCTTTGGAAGTAAGGAGAAATTATCTGCTGTGAGATTGTTTATAGAAATTAATAGGACAGATCTACCTGGTCCATTTAATTTAATGACAGCTTTCCCAAAGAAAATTTTCTTAGAAGATGATTACGAAGCTCCATTAAATGCTTTAGGTATGCTGCAATTTATAACATGTAATGCAATATTACTAGTATGTAATAGTATTTGTTAAAATATTCTGAATTAGCTATGATTTTCTTATACTAACACAAAGATAAAAAGGTACAAGACTCGATTATTTAATTATTATTATTATTGTACTTCCAGGCCTAACGCCATCTGCAGTTTTAATTGTTCAGAAAAAAGTAGAATGATCATAATAAATATCAGCTATTATTTGCCATGCAGTCAACCATATAACTTCGAAGATATTATACCATTGTAAAATTTTCTACAAATTGTTTATAATAAGGCAGCATTTCAAAACATTCTGTATTTGTAATTAATAAAGGTAAAAGAAAAAATATACATTTGAAAATATAATCATGTTCCAAATTTGTAATCTTTATAAGAATAATAAATAAACAATTTAGAATATACCGATTTGTAAGATATACTCTTACAAACTTAATATATACTACAACTATACTTGTATTACATTGTATTGTTGTGGCACTTCATCAGGATATGTTACATGTCCAGGATTATCACAGTTTGTAGGATATTCATAAGTTCCATCACAGTCAATTAATTGTAACATCTTGTCAAAACATATTCGTATTTCAAATATGTATGATTCTCCACTATCCTAAAATAATTTTTATACTAATAAGTTTAAGTATCAAATATCGATATTATATGATATATAAATAAATTTTTACCTTGTTTTTCCTGCAGATTAATGAGCCTCGTTTACCTAATATTCGTTCAATAGCATTCAAAATAGCCGTCGTGTCATATATTTGTCCAGGTATGATATTGGCTTTCGCTAATACATTTTTCATATCATACGTTGTCAATAAATTCAGACCTTCTCCGAAATATTTGACCTCGCTGTTTAATTGTTCCAGGATCGCCGCGCAAGTACCATGTTTGTCCCATTCATGTTCCCAAAGGGAGTAAGATATTCTTCCATTTTCTATATCTATCCATTTTTCTTGTAATTCTCTTTCTATTGATTTTAAAGCTAAAGGGTTAAAAGGCATTGATTTATTACAAAACTGTGGACCCATTCTATGGTATTGAGAAGGCCAAATGCCATGTATTGTCCACTCATCGTGTTTTTTCGGTAATGAACATATGTGCCATGCCGCGCTTTCCTTCCACGTATAACAAACAGTTTGAGGCCAATGTTGTGTAAAAATTAAAACATCGAAATCATTTGATTCTGTTGTAGCCTTCAAATAATTCTCATCACTGCGAAAACCATTTTTTATATGTAAAGAATGTTCTCTCTCTCTCACACACACAGAGGATGTGTTGTGTTACGAATAATGGGAAACGAAAGAAAGTTGGAAAACACCTTTTCATTGTATCACTTTATATATATCACAATACGGGAATACATACATATTGTAACAAATAATACCTTTTACTCACCTATTTGTTTCAGCGATAAAAAACAAAAATAAAACATTAACAATTATTTTGCAACTAAACATATTTAAAATACTAAAGTTCTTAGTGAACCGTGAAAATCCAAATTAATATATATTCAATGACTACACAGTTGGCACTTGGCACAGATCTCTCTGCTGTAAATGTCTTCGATATAAATTTTATCTTACGATTTCTACTCAGATAGCTGATGGTTAACAGATTGATAACACTGTTAAGCAGATAGGTACCACAATGTTTGCAGTCTTTATATATTTGTAGGAATAAAATATTATTTCAATCATATTCGTCAATATCGATATTTATATATCATATTTATAACATATAAAGATATGAAACTACTTAATGAACTATATTTTTTACGACAAAGTGAGTGAGATTATCTTACTAAGATAAGAACATTACTTGCGATTATCTTTTATCTTTTGCTCTTCTGATAAAGTAGAGTATCCGAACTGCAAAATTTTTGATTTGTACACGTCTTTTCGGGGGTATTTTAGATCGCTAAAGCCAAAAATGAGGGTCATTTTTCATGGAATTTGAATTTATTTTTTCCTTGGTTTTACAAAGATATTTGCAAGAGATGGCGTTTATCAAAGGTTATTTACCTTTATTTTGCCCAACAAAAAAAGTTCCCCGCTCACGTCATTTCTTAGTTACATTTCATTCCTTTTTCTTTTCTCATTCCTTTTTCCTCTTTTCAGTTCCAATTTACAGGCAAAATTATGCTCTTTTTTTGGCTTACAACTGTCTCTAGCTCTGTTCACTACCTTTTCTTTATTTTATTACTATCCAAAATATAATTTGACAGTCTTCAAATATTTCTTAATCCTATTTTGTACTGACTATTATTAATTCCTTACATATATAGCTTCAACATTGCATCCATAAATGTATTGCATTGTTACATTATAACTTATTTCTATCACCACTGAATCTTCTTGTTCAGATCCTCGGGACTCTATTTTTCATATATAATATAACTGGAAATGTCTCCTATCTGGTCTTTCTCGAGCTCTTTATTCTGTTTCTTAATTAATTTTCTCTATTCTTTCTTATGGCCTTTGCACGTGATTACTCTTCTTCATACTGTCTTTGCGTATGTGTCAACCAATGGGATGCCCTCAATCTCCATGTCGTCACTTCTTTGCCCATTTCCTAATTTTTCATTGGTTGCTTGTTTCGCCATGTTTCATCTTTCAGAGTTCTCTTCCGCTCTTTGAATTTCGGCCAATCACCTGCTTTCGCGCTTCGATATACGGGTTCAGCGCCTGTTCAACTTTTAGAGATAGAGCATATCGTCGCAGAGCGGCGTAATGATCGCTGAACACTCATGCGCATTGAAGAATTTTCTAATAGCGCCATACGGCTAATAAGAGTACTAATATACATCAAAATGATGACATCCCCCACCACCAAAAATTGGACGAGTGTTGAACCTACGTATACGATCGTGGTTGACGGTTGATATTAATCTGTTTTCACATTTATTTTACTTTCATTATTAACATGA
The DNA here is from genome assembly GCA_014737475.1 of Bombus confusus. Classification (NCBI taxonomy): domain Eukaryota; kingdom Metazoa; phylum Arthropoda; class Insecta; order Hymenoptera; family Apidae; genus Bombus; species Bombus confusus. The sequence continues at coordinate 535,613 of JACXIV010000090.1, forward strand.
ACTTACAGTTTTAAATAATCCATTGCTATATTCATACATTGTTAAGAGTAACATACAAATGCACGTTATACCTATAAATAACACTTAACGGCGAAAGATATAAAAATTATGAATTTAATTTTATCTGCATAAGTAACATCAACCAATCATAGAGGTTTATATTAGACGTTAAAGCCAGTAAAAAGAAAAGAATAATTTGCGTCAGTGTAATTGTCGAACTGGTATTACCTTAATGTCAAATTTCAATATTTATTGCAACTTCATAGGTTGATTTGATTTCCTTATCTCTTATTGATAATTAGTCATTTCCTGTAAAACATTGAAGAATGTTGGAATGTAAGTGATTCTTTGAGTCAACGAAAATCGATGGTAGTGTGTCGTTGAAATTATGAAAATATTTTTAATTCATACCGGTACATAAATTATTGTTTTTTTTCTATTATTCATTTACATTTATTTGTTGTTGTGGGCAATGAATCGAGAAATCTTTCTTTTTAACGATATATCACAATAGTATTTGGCTACACAAATAAAGGTATATAAATAAAATAACATTTTAATAGATTAATTGAATATTATTAATAAACATTAATATTATTGCATCTTTATAAAAATTTATGCAATTTTGTTGTTTATTTGAACCTAAAACTGAAATTATTCCATCTGTATCTAAATTATGAATAGAAACGTTACACTGCTCTTGTAAACTTTTGAAGTTCTAACATTGTGATGAATTTATCATATATAAATATAAAATCAAGTAAAAAATATAGAAATAGTTGAAAGCATAGGACAATATGAAATGTTAAATACTTTTTAGAGGACAGTATTTCATATTTTCAATCTACTATCTCTAGATTATGGATTATATATAAGATTTGTCAGTTATACATATGTGAAGTACAGTTTGATAAGATTATATAGAACTTAATGTCTTGTTATTTTTTTTTTTTCTATCATTGAATATACAATACTCAAAGCAATTAGATCATTTTTCAGGTCATTTTGATTTTTATTACAGTATTATATTATAAATAACATTTTACTTTATTCAGTCTACAAAATCTTTTATTTGTGTTTGCTAATAGAAATGATTGTTTTAAGCAGTGAGTTTACATATTTTGAAATTTTGTTATTAATTATGTATAAACAAAAGTTGTATTATAATTTATGAACATACATAACATATATAAAATGTATATGTACTAATTTTTATCTTTGTTTTTCAAAAACTTTTATCTTTGTTTTTCAGAAATAATGTTGAACAGTGTAACAAAACATATTTTACACTGTTGCTTGCTACTTATTGTTATAATCATATTTGAATTGATTACCGGAGGACTTAGTTGGAATAATAATAAAAAGGAAACATTTGATCCATGGATTGAATATGGATTTCTTGGCGCACTTATATTATATATCCTGCGAACACTTACATTTCTTTCCTTTCCGCAAGTTTTATTTAACTTTGTAGGACTAATGATATACAATGCATTCCCAGATAAAGTTGTTTTAAAAGGATCGCCATTACTTGCGCCATTTATTTGTATTAGAATAGTAACACGTGGAGATTATCCACAATTAGTAAGAGCAAATGTAATAAGGAATTTAAACAGATGTCTAGAAACTGGTTTAGAAAACTTTCAAATTGAAGTAGTTAGTGATAAGCCAATTGGATTAAGTCCTCATAGAAGAATCAGAGAGGTTGTTGTACCACCAAACTATCGTACAAGTAGTGGTGCTTTGTTCAAAGCCCGTGCTTTACAATATTGCTTAGAAAATTCAGTCAATGAGTTAGCAGATAATGATTGGATTGTACATCTTGATGAAGAAACTTTATTGACTGAAAATTCTGTTCGTGGGATATTGAATTTTGTACTGGATGGAAAACATCAATTTGGTCAAGGGTTAATAACATATGCAAATGAAGATGTTGTTAATTGGATTACTACCTTAGCAGACAGTTTTAGAGTAGCAGATGACATGGGAAAGTTACGATTACAATTCACAATGTTTCATAAACCTTTCTTTAGTATGAAAGGTTCTTATGTTGTTACTCAAGTAATTGTTTATTATATTATACTTGAATCATGTTCTTAATTATAATCATGTTATATCATATGGAAACATTTTTATTATTATAGATGGGTGCGGAAAGACAAGTTTCTTTCAACAATGGATTAGATGGATCCGTTGCAGAAGATTGCTTTTTTGCAATGAAAGCATTTACCCAAGGGTATACATTTAATTTTGTGGATGGCGAAATGTGGGAAAAATCACCATTTACATTATGGGACTTTGTACAACAAAGAAAAAGATGGTTACAAGGTATATTACTTGTTGTACATTCCAAAGCTATTCCATTAAATAAAAAGCTGCTTCTAGGCATATCTTGTTACTCGTGGGTAACACTGCCGCTTTCTACTTCGAATATTGTATTAGCTGGAATTTATCCCATTACTTGCCCACCATTTATAGATTTTCTATGTGCTTTTATTGGTGCGGTAAATATTTATATGTATGTTTTTGGTGTAGTTAAATCATTCTCTTTATATCGATTTGGTATTGCTCGATTTATACTATGTATATGTGGGGCATTATCAACAATTCCTTTTAATTTGATCATTGAAAATGTTGCCGTTATATGGGGTTTGTTTGGAACAAAACATAAATTTTATGTAGTTAATAAGGAGTACAAACCACCAGTGACAATATAAAAAAGTATTAAAAGATTCCTTTCAAATAGTATCATATACTTACAGGAGTGTTTATGTACACTTTCAGAAATTCTTGTGTATTTTAGAAAAATAATATGATTTCATATTTTAGAATTTGAAATATTAATAATTTTTTACGTGCTATAGATACATATATAAATATATATATGTATATATATATATAGTGTGGATGATAGGTGTGTTTAAAACAAACATACTTTATCTGTCTTATCTAATACTATATAATAGATAGCCAAAGTAATAATTTAAATATCTTAGTTAATTAATGTCTTATATAATATGCAAAATAGTAATAAATATAATATTATGTTTGTAGAGTGTAGTTTAGGAAAATTTTAATTTAAACACTCAATTCAGTACTCAGAAGAGATACAATCATCTACAATATCTCTCAGATAAGTAATTATGGTACATGGTTTATTCATTATCATTTGTTCAAAATAAAATAATGTTCCTTATCAGATTTTATGTAATGAAGAAAATAATCCTAGAAAAATAATCTATATTGCTTAATAAATCATCTATCAGTAACAATTTTAATATTTATATTTTCAATTAGATTTTCATAAAATTCTTATCAATGAACTGCTAAATTCCCTTGATCAAAATACAATTTTATTCATATTATATATAATTATATCTTCTTTTATCGACATTAATAATAAAATAAAGTTTGAGGTAAAAATTAAAATTTTATTTAATAGCTCCATAAAATTTTAATTATAAGTATAAAAATTCAAAATTTATTGAAACATGATTAATCATATAACTAAAATTAATTCTTTAATTGATTACAAAGTAATACATGGAACTTAATGTATCATTTATTAGACATCACTTATTACTTATGTTAAATCATAAAAAACAAAACAAAGATAATAGGATTTTTAAAACTTGCAAAAACATGCGATCACTTATTAAAAAATTGTTGTAATGCAATAGTCCTTCTTCATCTTTAAACTTACAGAACAGTGTAATATAAAAAGTCAACTTATACAATAAACTGCCTTGCTTTTATGTTTTTATTCTAATTATCATCAATGATAACAATTAGGAAAATTGAATTTTGGATACCTAATATGATATGTTTATTATTTATTATTATCACTTATCTAATGATGATATTTTTAATTTAACAAAATATATTTTTTGCTGTATATCAATAATATATCATTTTCAAATTTATGCATATAAATCTAATTTTAATTGATACAAATGTAACAGAATGTAGATTCATATCCCTAAAATTATAAGAAATGTAGGGTATCATTACATTTATATACTAGAATGAAATTTTCATATTTTTTTATATGATACCTGTCTTATATAATAACTTCTGATATAAAACCCATATTAATAAAAATTAACCAACTATTAGTTATTCAAAATAGTAATATTTATAGATTATATCCAGTCAAAGTACGCGGAAGTCTGAATGTAAATACGCAATTTATTCCTCCTTTTGTTTTACAAAATTTAATGACTCATTTTCATTTCTATAAATCAACATAAAATTTTTTCAAAATGTTTGTCGTAATATGTAATTTATTACATTAGCCAATTGTTGCATAAAATATTAGGAAGCAAAACTATAAGTATACAACATAATAATGAGAAAATCTATTTGAAAATTTTAAAAAATAATGTCTAATATCTTCAATTCTATATGCAGTTACTAAAATAATTATATCCAACTGCATGTAAGATTTACTGTGATATAAATCCATTTTAACCATATGATAATTCAAGTTGAAAAATTATGAAGATTTTATTTTATAACATTTAATTTAGAATAAGATATATATATATATATATATATATATATATATATATAATGTTTGTAATTCATAAGTATTATATAATTAATGGTTTAATTCCAAAATATTATTATAGTAGAAAAATATTTGTGTTTCTAAATTATAAAATAAACTCACACAATTTTTTAATTTAAAAAGAAGGCTATAAACAGTATACAATGTCGATAAATGATAACTTACATACAATAGCAGTAGATAACACATAAGTAATATAATAAGCCTAATATATAAATTATAAACAAAATGAATAGTATTTTACATGTTTTTCATTTGTAAGACTATTTGTAAAATAAATTTTATTTATTAAAACACAATTACACTGACTTCTAAGTAAATTTAATATATAAAATTTATATAAAATTATTTACTATTTAGAAACATATGTTCATATTATGATCATAATATGCAATATATTTAAGTTATAATTTCGTATAACAATAATTTTTGTATAATAATTCATAATTTAGAAGTGAAAATTATATATAGCACAAATATTGAAAATACTATAAATATATATTTGTTTTTTTGGTGATAATTTTCATTTAATAAAATTTGATGATAATTTGAATTTCATATAATAAAATTTTGAAAGTATTAATGTGACCATGTGGTATACATGTAGTAATCGACAAATTTATTAATCAAAATTTTATATATACAGATCTCATTTTAATCATTGCATATAAATATCACTAAAATTATTAGTGATACAATCATCAAATACATAGCTCACTTTAAGATGAGTTTACTCTCTGACTAATTTCTGACATATGAATTTTCCGAAAGCATTTAAAGTTATCTTTTAAAATTGAGTAAAAAATCTTTCAGTGATATTTATGTGTATTAATTAAAATGGGACACGCTGCGTATACTTAAAATATCCTAAGCAATTATATTCAATAAGATTTACATTATCTAGTCAAAAATGTATGAGGAAGGTATAGCAACATTGTTTAATATTATAAAGATGGAAATTGAAATATATTATAATAATATATCATTTTATGAATAATATAAACATCTGTAAAATTTGATGATGAATTAGAAAAGTTTGATAAAATATCATTGTAGAAGATAAAGAAATATATTTCAATGATTTACGTTAAACAAATTGTTCTACTTGACCCTGTTTTGAAAAGATAAAAGTACTTGCATTATTTATGCAATTTCTGCTGTTGGTGTGGTGTGGAAAGATGTAAAATGTATTATATGATTAAGTACAAAACTAATACAACTAATTTGTACAAATTAGCTTAATAATAAAAACAATAAAGTTCATGCCAGTTTGTGAAGTTCTATACATATGACTTGTCCACGAATTGTGAGTAGCACATATTGTGTTATTAGTACTTCAAGATATCAGATGAGCATGCATGTCCAGATGATTTTGGATGGTTTATTTAAAGTGTCAGCAAGGATATCTCTGTATGCTACAGACCATTGGTCCTGCAGTATAATTATAATATTGCTTTATCTATACTATGTTTAATTGGAAGCTACAATGAACCTTTATGAGTGTAACATAAATATTAAATCTCTAAGTAATTATGTTTATGATTAAAATAATTTACGTATCATACTTCCTTCATAATATATCAGTATCTTTCTAAGGAATCTTGTTTATTAAATATATACAAACATATATAACAAATTTTGTAAGTAATTATACGAGTAAATGTTAGTAATTTCAAACTTGCAATATTCTTAAATATACAACGCATCTCCGACAGGTATAATATGATAAATGATAGTCTCAGGCGCTCTACGGGCATTAAAAAAATTCTTTTATACGCGAAGTCATCATGGATTTGAAGATCAAAGCCTCCTTTTTACAATGACCTCTTAAAACTCGATGTACCATTTTTTGTCGCTGCTTTTCTGACAGCTAAGAATCTTACCCCTTCCACTAACGTTTCCAAACCTAGTGTAAACCTGCATATATCATTATATGATCGTGCACGTGCACATATTAACTTAACCTCAATTATTTATGTCCAAATACGTGAAACTTTATATATTTTTATAACAAAAGTACAACAAAGGTTTTTATAGTAATTGTAGAAAGAAGAAAGGTAAATATGATTTTTAAACTCGTATTTTATTTTATTTTATTTTATTTTATTTTATTTTATTTTATTTTATTTTATTTTATTTTATTTTATTTTATTTTATTTTATTTTATTTATTATAACTTCTGTCTTTCGGCTTAGGATAGCCTCCGGTTTACATCATTCAACTCATATTTAAATTAAGTAATGTATTTTATAATATCTATAATTCATTACAAAGAAATTAGATGTTTGAAAAAGTTGATTATTATTTGAGTCACAGTAAAACAAGAAAATAAAATATTAAAATCGATGCAACTGATGAAATAAATTAAGAAGCAAAATTATGAATACTTTCTTTTTAGGCAAAATGGCAAAGTCACATGTAACAAACAAAGCTCCTCGAAAAGAGGGATTTAAACGTTCTGGGCACAGCATGAATCCTGAACGACCTACAGAAGGATTAAAAGGTGTAGCGAAGGTCCGAACAAAAGCAACAATTAAAAGGTTACAAATGTACCGTAATCAAAAACCAAAGCGTGATCGTAAAGGACATATCATTAGTCCAGCTCCATTTCAAGGATGGAAACCATCTGGTACTATGTCTCGCGTAGAACCTTCGCAGAGGTGGTTTGGCAATTCAAGAGTTATTTCCCAAAATGCTTTACAAAAATTTCAAACTGAATTAGGGAAAGCAATGAAAGATCCTTACAATGTAATTATGAAGTCTACACAATTGCCGGTAACGTTGCTTCAACAGAAGGCTGCAAATGCAAGAGTGCATTTATTAGATACAGAAAGTTTTGAAAGCGTTTTTGGCCCAAAGAAAGTACGAAAAAGACCAAATTTATCACTATCATCGTATGATGAACTACAGAAATTAGCAGAAGAAAAGCAAGAAACATACAATTTGGAAAAGGATTCTAAGGATGTTGATCTTGTACGTCCAGACACGGGTATCAAAGAAGCTCAAAGAGACTGGGTTATGTCTGCAGGACAAAGTAAGAGAATTTGGAATGAATTGTACAAAGTTATAGATTCTTCTGATGTTATTTTACAAGTATTGGATGCCAGGGATCCTTTAGGAACTAGATCACCACCAATAGAAAAATATCTCAGAACAGAAAAACCTCATAAACATTTAATGTTTATTTTAAACAAAGTAGATCTTGTTCCAACTTGGGTAACACAAAGATGGGTTGCAATATTAAGTGCAGAATATCCAACAGTGGCCTTTCATGCTTCTATGACACATCCATTTGGTAAAGGTTCTTTAATTAATTTGTTACGCCAGTTTGCAAAACTACATATTGATAAGAAACAAATCAGTGTAGGTTTTATAGGGTATCCTAATACAGGTAAAAGCTCAATTATAAATACTTTAAGATCAAAGAAAGTATGTAGTGTTGCACCAATAGCAGGAGAGACAAAAGTATGGCAATATATTACTTTGATGCGACGTATTTACTTGATAGATTGTCCAGGTGTAGTTTATCCATCAGCAGAAACTGACACAGAAAAAGTATTGAAAGGCGTAGTAAGAGTAGAACTTGTTCAAAATCCTGAAGATTATATTTCAGAAGTATTATCACGAGTAAAAGAAGACTATATACGTAAAACATATAAAATTATGAAATGGGATGATCACATTGATTTTCTGGAAAAGTTGGCATATAGAAGTGGCAAGTTATTAAAGAAAGGCGAACCAGATATCACTATTGTCTCACGAATGGTTTTGAACGACTGGCAACGTGGTAAATTACCATTTTATGTTCCGCCTTCTGATTTTGAAGAACCATTGACAAAGACAATGGATAAAATTCCTGTTGAAAATAATAATTCTGAAAAAGAGAATGTTGACATGGATAAAACTGAGGATACATCAAATAAAGATCTACCAAAACTTCAGTTATCTGTAATACAAGATTTTCGAAAAATTAGGGTTGGTTTACCATATTCAGGTGATGATGTCAAAAATGACCTATACATTGAACCCAATGCATCTAATGAAAAAGATCTGACAGAAGAAACTGATTCAGTTGTGTCTGATTTGAATAATGACAACATCAATGAAACTCAAAATGATGAAAATATACAACTTGGAGAAGCATCAATAGGAAATGAAGAAATTATTGAATCCAATCAAAATTTAAAAAATGAAAAAGCAGAAGAATTAAACGAAGAAAATTCTGATGATGAAATTCATTTGCCATTAGAAAAAGATACTTTATTGCAAAGTGTATATGATGAGGTAGAAAAGGAATATGATTCTAGTGATACTGAAATGTTAAATACAAATATATCAAGTAGTGGAGTATTTAAAGTTTCTTCAGCATCTTCTAAGATGGAATTACCAATAGATAAAGAAAAAAAGTTAACAAGTAAACAACGACGAGCCATAGAAAGATCTAGTAAAAGGAAGAAAGTTGGTAGTAATTTTTACGAAATTACAAATGTAAAAAATAGGAATAGAAACAGAAGAATACCTAAAGTTAAACGTAAATAATTCATAAGTAAGGAAATAAAACAATTAAGAAAATATAATATTATACGTTATCATACGCTATTTACGTAATTGAAATACAGAAACAAAAACTAATGTAAATAAGAACTGTAATAAATTTTAATATGTAAATATCTTTTTTATTATTCTCATTTATGTTATAAATAAATTGATTTACACTAACAATTAACTCAATGAATATGAAGTTATGTAAAAATTATTTTGTTACTATGTCAAATGTGTATGTGTTTTAACAGATTCATAAAAAAAAGTATTTGAAGTTTATATATAGAATAATTTTCTGCTAATTGTTTATTCATACCCAGTCGATAATTAATGATGTTCAAGTACACTTAATAAATTTTCAAATACGATTTTCTCTAAAACAAAGCCTGGGACAAAAAGGATTTTATTCTACATCTTCTTCTCGTATTTTCATAAGGAATCTGCATCCATTTTCGAAATATATCATAGGTTTCGATTAATGAAAAAATTCGTTCGATTGTTATTTATGATAAGAAAATTTAGACAAAACTTTATTCATGAAGCTTCTTGTATGAAGATTCAGGTAATCCGTTGCTACATTAATATAGTAATACTTATAATTTGAACAGAAAGGATAGCATTTTCGTGAAACTGTTTTTATTAAAAGTCTCTTTTCAGCATCCGGATACATTATCTTACTACACATGGTCACGTGGTGTTTTGGGACAGCATTTGTCATTGGTCACTGACTCAGTGATGTATGTTAGAAGAAGAAAATAAACCAGTTAACCAATTATACCAGAGAGAAAATTCCTGGTATATTACTCGAAGAAAATAATATTGCACTTATGTGACCATAACCAATCACCAATGCGAGTCCCAAAGTATTACGTTGCCCCCTTCCCGGAAATAACTTCAACCCCTCCATTATTATTCGGTTCCTATGTTCCTATGTCCATGATGCATCATATGTACATATATTGTACATATATTGAACACATACATTGTAGTTCTCTAATGATGGTGTAGAATATAGAGGTCCACTGTGTTTGACATTCGTTTCACATTGTGTCTATATAAAATGTTCACGTGTGAAGTTTTACAATTTGTATAGATGTTATGAAATGTACATGTGACGAATTTTTATAGTTTCTGTGTGACAATTTACTTACATATATTTATATATTTTTTATTAATCAAATAAGAATATCAAGAAATTATTATAAAGGTGTTTTAGAGAAATAATTCGAACCTAACCTCAAAATGCAATGAGAGATAATAAGCATGCTATAAAATTATAAGAATTTAAGGCATTTTTTTTAAGAAAGCAGATTCAAAAATATTTTCAAAATTTCGACACACATATCCCAAATGCGTAGTCGTAGTAATTCTGGTGTCCGCTTGGACTATTACCAACGGATTGTACATAAAATTATTATGAAACATCAGAATGTTGTCACAGGGCTTTTTCCTGCTAGTCCAGAAAATGACCATGCATGGGTTCGTGACAATGTATACTGTATTCTTGCTGTTTGGGGTCTTTCAATGGCATATAAAAAGATAGCTGATGCGGATGAAGATAGAGCTAAAACATATGAATTGGAACAAAGTTGTGTAAAATTAATGAGAGGTTTATTGATGGCAATGATGCAACAGAAAGAAAAAGTTGAACGATTTAAGTCCAGTCAAAATCCATATGATGCTTTACATGCTAAATACAGTTCTGTTAACGGACAAACTGTTGTGGGTGATACAGAATGGGGTCATCTTCAAATAGATGCCATATCTCTTTATTTATTAATTCTGGCCCAAATGACTGCATCTGGTTTACAAATTGTTTTCAACTTGGATGAGGTACTTACATTATAACATATATTGTAACTAATATGCATTATATATGAAATAATTTTTGGCATAGTAATTATAAATGTGTATAATTTAACTTCAGGTTGCATTCATTCAAAATTTAGTATTTTATATTGAATCAGCTTATTGTACTCCTGATTATGGAATTTGGGAGAGAGGAGATAAAACAAATCATGGTTTGCCAGAACTAAATGCTAGCAGTATTGGAATGGCAAAAGCTGCAATGGAAGCAATGAATGAATTGGACTTATTTGGCGCAAGAGGTGGACCTACCTCGGTAATTCATGTATTAGCAGATGAAGCACAGAAATGTCAAGCTGTCTTACAGTCTATGTTACCACGTGAATCCAATTCGAAAGAACTAGACAGTGGTTTATTATCTGTTATAAGTTTTCCAGCATTCGCTGTAGATGAACCTAATTTAATTCAATTAACAAGAGATGCTATTACTAAGAAGCTACAGGGTCATTATGGATGTAAGAGATTTTTGAGAGATGGATATAAAACGCCAAAAGAGGATCCTAATAGGTGAAGTATATTAAAGGAAAATTAATTCTATACATATTGTTAACATTTTTTAACCAATTTACTATGCTTTTAATAGGCTCTATTACGAACCATGGGAATTACGTATGTTTGAAAATATAGAATGCGAATGGCCTTTATTCTTTTGTTACTTAATCGTGGATTATTGTTTCCAAGGCAATAAAGAGGTAGTAGCAGATTATACAAAACAATTAGAACAAATAATGATCAAAGCAGAAGATGGAATAAAGTTAGTACCTGAATTGTATTCTGTAGAAACTGCAAATGTATCAGCAGAATATGCTGAACCAGGTAGCCAGAAACGTGTTGCATTAGGCAGATGCCCATTTATGTGGGCTCAATCTCTTTACATATTAGGAAAATTATTACAAGAAGTAGGTGTATAACTATAGAAAAAATAAATACAGAGAAGTTAGAACTATTTTCTTTTTTAATTTATATTTTCAATTCATAGGGTTTTCTTGCTGTGGGAGAATTGGATCCGTTAAATAGACGTTTGTGTAGTGAGAAAAAGCCGGATGTTGTAGTACAAGTTGTCATTTTAGCAGAAGATGCTGAAATTAGAGAAAAAATAGCTCAACATGATATTCATGTACAAACAATTGCAGAGGTTGCTCCAATTGAAGTTCAACCTGCAAAAGTCCTCAGTCATTTATATACATATTTAGGTATATGCGAAATATATTTATTAAATAATTTGTTGTGTGTTTAAATCGCTTTTCCTAATCTAAAATAATTACATTTAGGTCGAAATAAAAAATTAGGATTATCTGGACGCAAATCAAGAGATGTAGGAATTTTAAGCACCAGTAAATTATATTCTTTGAATGATAAAATATTTGCATTCACTCCACAGGTAAGGATGCTGATGCTCATCGAATTGTCTGCCTTCTATACTTTTATTTCTTTTCTTATGTTGCCTCTTGTTCTTGCATCAAACATTAGTTGACAGACATGACCCGCTTCTACATCGCATCGGACTATGAACTCATGATTGACATATTCAAAGGCGAAATTAATTTCTTGAAGTCTAGCTGGCAGAACATGTTAGGCCGGCCTCTTGTGGTCATGCCCCTCAAGAACATTCATCTAGGTACAGTAACTTAATATTTAAAAACTATAATTTTAATCTGTGTTACTTTTTATTATCTAATACATAATACAAAGTTGTGATAATAAAATTTCAAAGCTTAAAAGTAACAGAGATAAAATATATAGTTTTTAAACAAAGCAGTTCCGTTTTTGAGTTTAATTTCTTATTGAAATTATGCAAGTACATTATCTAAAAAACATCTAACATGTCTGCCTGCATGCGTGCATTTGTTTTTGTTATTAGTTTTGCTTTCGTGGTTATGGAAGGTTTTAATACAATTTTATTAGCCATTGTTAATGTTTTGCTAATTATTAATTTCTACTATATGATATTTACATGTCATTGTCTTCATCACAAGCGAAATCAATTAATGTTATAAAATAGTTAAACAAAAAAAAGAGGAATTGAGGAAAGGCCGTTTTCTTTTCAATATAAAATCTAACATTCTAAGAAGATAACAGCTTATATGTGCGGTGGTGTGCGCGTTTGTTGCATGTCTTAGAACTTTGACGCGGAGGAGTACTACACAACAAATGATGCAGCCCTCCTTGCCAACACTTTTACAACCAACTTGGCCTTCCTCACCATCAACTGGAAGCAAATGCTCGGCAGGCCAACTATAACACTTGTTGCTACTCATAATCATCTAGGTATGCCATAGGCAGCTTTAGATCATCATTCAGGATAAAAATTTATTTAAGATGTGTGCTAAAAATAGGATAGAATTCTCTCAATAGTGATACATCCTACAAGTAATATAGAAAATGTTGCTTTCTTTATTATTAGATAACAATAAAAACAATCCTTTCATTTTATGTAGCACAATTATTATTTCAGACCAAGGAAAGATACCATTGGCAATGATAACTACTATGAAGAAATTAAAAAGTGGTTACATTAATGGTACAAGAGTTTCATTAGGGAACTTAAATGAGTTTTTAAGTACCTCTTGCATTACAAATCTAAGCTTCTTAGGAAGTTCTGAAGATGGTAGGCCAGATAAATTGAATCCTCAGGTAAAGAAATATTTTTGTTGCAAGTTAATATACATAATTTCATATTTTATATATATTTATACATATTTGATAAGGTCCAACAATATTTAGAAGAACATCTGATGCGCGCATTTCCACATCGTACAGGTCTCCTGAATAGACCGGTAATTAAAACTGGAAAGAATTTAAAACGCAGAATGTCGGTTAAAGGTGCTATAAAGAAAACGAGATCAATTGCTGTAGAACGTAAGTTATATTTATTTCGTATATTAAGTACATACAAATTATTTAAATTCTTAACATTTTGATTGTGTGCGATTTAAAGTGGATTTTTAAACGTTTGTACAATGTGATCCTATATACTATGATTCCTACCATCCTACAAGAACGTAAGTGTACATACTAACATTTGATAAATAACTTCCAAATTATAATGAAAATCAATATTTTAACATGTCCATCCTGTTTTTGAACATAACTTATAATTAATATCAAAAATTTAACATGCCTATTTTGTTTTTAAACGCATACAGTTTTAAATAAATTTAATAACCAAATAGTTAAATGAGTTGAAAATAATTTTTGAGAAAAGTGAAAAAAATGTAAGTATATAATTTGTAGCTGAAATTCTTGGGGTGGCAGGAGAAGATAGAAGACCTTCTGCTGTTCTAAATACAAATCCATTTATTGAAGTGACAGATACAACGTTAACTCCTAATTCTACGCAGTTGGCTCCTATGGATCGAACACCGTCCCCTACAGATGAATTAATATCTTGGACGAATTCTCCAAAGTTACATAGACACAGAGGTATAGGTGAAACTCAGTACGCAGATACAGAAGTCGAGGAACTGTTAACTATGCTTCGAGAAACTGAAAGTTTAGAAGAGCAAGGAGATATTTTACAATATCTTGTAAGTACAAGCAAGAAAACATTTCTATATAAAGAATTTAAATTTAATTTCATTTAGTACTATAAAATATTGATTTAATAAAAATTTCCAATTTCAATACTTAGGTAGATTCCCAAGGTCTGTATTACAATACTGGTATGGTAGAAGAAGGTCATCCAGTTTTGATAAAAGATTTACTGAAAGATCTGTACGAAAAGGCTTGTCAACAAAAAATGTGGGGTATTGTACGCCATACAGCTGGCATGTTAGGAAAACGTGTAGAAGATTTAGCTAAAGCAGTCACTGATTTATTAGTTCGTCAGAAACAAGTTACAGTTGGAATGCCACCAACTAACGAGCACACTATTGTCGCACCATTGCCAGAAAATGAATTACGAGCTTTGATTCATCAAGCATATGGAGATGATGAATCTACTGCTATGTTAACGCAAGAATTACTTGTTTATTTAGCAATGTTCATTAGAACGGAACCGCAATTGTTTCTTGAAATGCTCAGACTTAGAGTAGGTTTAATTATTCAAGTAATGGCTACTGAATTATCAAGAACTCTAATATGTACAGGAGAAGAAGCATCTGAGCATTTGCTTAACTTATCGCCATTCGAAATGAAAAATCTTTTACACCATATTATGAGCGGGAAGGAATTTGCTATTAGTAGTGGTATGTTTAACATGTTAATGAAATAAGACATGAATTTTATTTTCATGTAAAAATAATTTATTCTGTTTTTAGTTGGTCGCGGAAATTTTTCTGTTATCAGTTGCAAATCTAGTAAAGTTAGCAAGGTAATAGTCATTAAGGTATATCGATACCACCATGATTATCGGTTTTTAATACTTTTATTGTAATCCTAATACCTTATTTTAGAAATCACAAATTGGAGGCTTCTTAAGTCCTGATCAAACTGATGGTAACGAAGTAGAACCAGACCGACAAGGTCAATGGTTACGACGACGAAGGTTGGACGGTGCATTAAACAGAGTGCCGCGAGATTTTTATCCTCGAGTATGGCAAGTGCTTGAACGAGTAAGTATACACGTATGAAAGGTATTTCAGGTCTTAACGGACAAGCTTTGGAAATACAGAAGTGATCAAAATTAAAAAAAAGCGTTAGTATAAATATATGTTCATTATTGTTTTGTTTATCAATACATAAAAATGTAAAAAACAAATTTAGAAAAAAAATTAATTCAAGATAAAAACCAACAGTTGTAGACTTTTAATATAAAGGAAATATTTTTATTTAAAGTAAATTTTATTGAATTATAAAACACAATTTAACAAATTCTTGAAATAGACCATTTTACTGTATGTATAATATCGATCAATCTATTATTATGTATCTACTTTTAATATGTCTCTGGTTTAACACACAGAAATAATCTTTCGTTAAAGTAATTCCTATGTTACATTAGAACTAAACCAATGCAATGCTCTTTAACTTATAATAATAACATTATTATTTCTTGAAAATAATACATATACAATTTTTTTCTTACTTTAAACAATTTTGCATGACCCCAAAGTTCGCCCATTAAAACTTGTGAATTTCCTGTATTTAAAAGTATTTTATTCTGTATTTAGAAGAGTGTATTTAATATTTATCATTTACTAACATTTCAACTGTTACAGTGCCAAGGTTTGGCAATCGAAGGTAGAATTCTACCTCAAAATCTTACACAGGAAATGACACCAGGGGAATTAAAATTTGCACTAGCAGTAGAAACTGTATTAAATACTATACCACAACCAGAATATCGTCAGTTAGTAGTCGAAGCTTTAATGGTATTAACTTTAGTAACTGAATATAATGTGGTAACTTCTTTGGGAGGACTTATTGCTGTTGAACAGTTAGTTCATAAGGCTAATGCCATTTTTTTAGATGATCAGGTATAGTATTAATATATAATAAAATATAATATCTATTAAGTATATAATATACTTATATATTATATATACTGAATTCATTTAAAATAATTAGATGAAGATTGATGGTGATGCTACTCTGTGCTGTGCTAAACCAAAAGAACAACGTGAAACAACCGCAATGGGAAATCTTCTTTGTGGTGGAGCAGCGTATGTTTGTCAACATTTTTATGATAGTGCTCCAAGTGGTAGTTTTGGAACAATGACATACATTACAAGAGCCATAGCCTTGCTATTAAATTGTTTACCAAAGGATGGTGATTTGGAGTGTTCAATATCGTAGTTATTTATTTCTTAGAAATAAACAATTTTTAATTAATTATGTCTAGAAGTCATCTTATAATTTACATTTGTGTTAATTGCTGAATATTCGCTTGTGAAATATAAGAAATTTAACCAGTTATTCAGTTTTCTACATTGAGATTACCATATAAAAATGAAAATCAAACTCCACTATGAATTAACTATCTCATTTTTTTTATTTATAATGTGCAACAATATAATATTCTTATTAATTGGATTTTGAAGAAGTGAAAGGATTCCAGGGTAGCTTCCATATTGAAGGTCTGTAAAAATAATACGCCATTATATCCTCTTGCAAACACGAAAAATAAAATAAAAAGTAATTTATTATAAACATACTTGGCTACACTTTCTTGTGCTATCTGACTTTCTTCTTGCTTAAGCTGGGCAATTAACTCAGATCTGTATTGAAGTTTTAAAGGTTTTACTTTGTTGTTTTCTTCATTTTGTTTTATCAATTTCTGACAAGCTTCTTTATATGTTAAACCATACCATTCAATTTCATCTCGTGTATACTGGAAATACATATTAATATAATAATTATATTAATCATATGATAATTAAAATAATAATTAATTTCAAAGTTACAAAATATTAAAATTATATTAAAGGAACTTACAGCTGTTAAATATTCATTATATTTATTATAAATTTCTTCTTTTTTAACAGGATCATCTGGATATAATGTTTTATCAGCCAATGACAAAAGTATCTGACGTTTTATTTTTAGTGCAAGCTCAGATTTTAAATCACAGGCAGGAGTCTATAAATAATTAAAAGCATTAAATAATAAAAGATAATATTTACGATGTTTAAAAGTATTTTATAACTTATCTATGTACCTTTAATAAATAATGATCAAAACCATAATGTTCATTTATTAAATCAATAGTCCTGTTGGTAACAACAACACTTATGTATTTATCTAGAACTTCACTATAAACTACAGACTTTTTAAGAACAGGAAACCAAAAGCGAGGGTATCTGCGAGCATATTTGTGCTTCTTTGTAAAACCTTGTATTATAGCTTCACCACCCCATATGCCTTGATGAAATTCCTTAGGATATAATAAGGGTAATGGTACATTTTGAACTGGATATCTAGAAGTAAATTTCATTTAATAATACTTATTACTGATTACTTGTTACTCATAATATTTCAATATTAAATTTTTAAGTATCAAATAAGAACATTTGAAAATATGTTACTAAATATTTACACTTCTCCTGTTTCTTCATTTTTTACATATCTGCCCTTTTGCTCTATATAGTGAACAGCAGTTGGTGTTTGCACTTTCCATTCTTTCCAAAACTTTTTGTATTCTTCTGGTAATGCTGCACCAATTCCTTTTGTCCATCGTGTAGGTTTTGGTATGTAATATAATTTCTAAAAATTTACATATATGACCATTAGTATTATAATATAAAACAATTTTTAAATCAAATCTTTTCCCATACGAGAACAATAAATACACATGTATATGTAAAATTATAAAGATATAACAAAATTTATTTGAGGTTAAGTTTTATAAATATACTATCTTTTAATGCAGTATAATACATTACATTGCCCAAATGTTTCATTGACATGTTTTATATTTTCGAAAATTTGTAATAGAATAATTTAGAATAATTCTCTTAATGTGTTTAAATTATTAGACTACAGCATAGATAATAAATAATATTGAGTTATAAACAAGATGCAAAATAGATCTTAAGCTACATTCACACAAACATGAACCACGATCATATAAACAGTTTTCAACACTCGCTAGGGAAAACCGTCTGGAAACTGAATCGTGTTTAGTAATGAAAAATCAATGTGGAAGGTCAATAAAGTCCGCGTCTTTGCGTACCAAACAGAGATGAGTAGAGTATCTCCATCTTTGTTTGAGACATTCATAGCATGTTATGCATACGCAGAACGAAAACCTTTCTGTCTTCTACGTTGATTTTCACAATTCAAGTTTCAGACAGTTTCTTCTATGCTATTTATATAATCTATGTGATTTGAACCAGCTCTGGACACTCATTATCAAAGCCTAGGGAAAACCGTCTATGTGTATACGACCAGAAACCGTGATCTGTTTATATGTGATGTATGGCCGTGTCCAGAACATTACTCTTGAATTGCATTCATATCTTGATTGATTACATCAGTAACAAAAAAACAGAGGAACACATATATTATTTAAATTTTAAGTATATATGAGAACAAATTATTAAAATATACAGTTGAAAGTTCTCAGTAAACAATATTGTCAAATATTTCATAACCTATAACGAATATCTTGTATGAATTGCTTTAAGAATTATAAAAAGTTCAAATAAAACGAAATGACTACAAAAATGGAGAAGAAAGAAATTATACAGGCTGTAGTTATTGTAGATGAATTTAATGACATGATACCTGTAGGCTATATGGTCCCAATTATGTTAATGCCTGTAATAAATATTCCAGTGTTAGATTATTTGGTGGAAACACTGATTAAATCCAGAGTGCAAGAATTATTCCTTTACTCTAGCAAGCATGTAGACTTGATAAGAGCATACATCAAACGGAAAAAATGGCTTAAAATATCAGTTTTTTTACTTGTATCAGATACTTATGCTTCTCTTGGAGATGCTCTTAGAGATATTGATAGAAAAGGTTCAATACGTGGTAATTTTATACTTATAACAGGAGATGCATTTATTAATGCTGATCTTACCAATCTTTTAATCAATCATTGTGCAAAACTGAAAGAAGATAAAGGTGCATGCATGACCATGGTGCTAAGAAATGTTGGATCTACAAATGATTCTTTCTTGAAGTATGAATCATGTTTGGTAGTTTCTGAAAAAAATAGTAGGAAGATTCTACATTATGATATAAGAAAGAATAATCATAAGAAAGTGAAGTTACAATTAAATTGGTTTTTGGACCACAGTGAGGTTGAAATTAACAATTGTTTCATGGATAGTCATGTTTATTTATGTTCTCCTTCTGTGTTACCGTTATTCTCTGACAATTTTGATTTCCAAGTAAGTAATATATAATATATAATATAACTAAAATTTAAAGTTCTTCATATTTAAAAATGTATATTTTTTACATTACATTAAATAAATGTTTTTTAATTAGTTGTTTAAGAGATATAAGTAATTAATCTAATATTTTTTTAACAACTAAAAGTAAGAAATGAACAGTATATTAAGTAATAATCTTTATATGTTATTAACAGACAATGGAAGGTTTCATTCGAGGAGTGTTGATGAATGAAGAAATTTTGAATTCTCGAATTTATTGGCAACAATTAAATCCTCAGGATTATAGTCTGCCAATTCTAACATGGAATCTATATCATGCTCTTAACCGAGACATTTTGAACAGATATAGTTTCCCACTTACACCAAATGCTATTCCATTTTTAAAAGATTTTATTTATATGCCAAGAAGCACATATAAACATAAAAATGCCATCCTTGCTAAAGGTTGTGTATTAGAGGAAGATAGTATATTGTGCCAAAATAGTATTGTTGGGAATAATACGTCTATTACAAGATCAATTATTGGAAATGATTGTTTGGTAGGGTCTAATGTAATAATTAAGAATTCTTACATTTTCTCAAACAGTAAAATTGAAGATAATTGTACTATTGTAAATAGCGTAGTATTTCAAAACTGTTTTATTAAAGAAAACACACAAATAAGTGGATGTATATTATGTCCTAAAACAATTATTCATACTCCAAAGGAGTATAGTGGTAATATCCTAGAATCAAAAAATGACAATATTTCTGAAATAGCAATAATTGAGCCGTACTCTTTTGAAAGACTTGTACTCTTTACGAAATGTGATACACTGGAAAGTGATTATGATGTAGATGTAAATATAGAGGCACCAAGTAGTGATGAAGATCATGAACGTGATTGGCTGTTTTCAGAAGAGTCAACCGTTTTCTTACTTGAGGTTATGGAGAGCTTATTAAGAAGTTTCCATAATCAACGTTGCCATGAATACTTAATTTTAGAAATAAATTCATCAAGACATGCATACAATATCCCTATGGGAAATGTAACATATAATGTTATTAAAGCCATAATAACTTTACCTTCCCATAAAGATTTCGAAGAAACTAAAATTGGATGTAAGAAATATAACTATTTAACTTTAAAACGTGTGATAACACATTTTTATCCAATTATGTTGAATTATGTTAAAACAGAAGTTGCACAAGATGAATGTTTACGTGCAATAGAAGAGGCTGCAACAGAGGTTGAAGAACTGTTACCACTTTTGCAATTTTTGTTGCATATGCTTTATGATAAAGGTGTATTATCAGAAGAAAAAATTTTAGAATGGTATGAATCTAAAGATGAAGATATAGATTCATATGAGAAGCATAAAGTAAGAGCAACAGTAGAGCCATTCATTAAATGGTTAAAAGAAGCTGAAGAAGTTTCTAGTGACAGTGAATGATTAATCACATATTAAGCTCTTCAACAATTTTGGAAAGGTATACTTAAAATTTTTCTATTTTCTCTATTATTTAAAAATTTCTTTTGAAAGACAACATTAAATTAAATAAGAAAATAGTTTCCTATATGTAATATAATGTCTTTATTTTTGTGTCACTTTTTTTGTAGAGTAGTACATTTTGAGCAATTGTACGAATCGCATGTAAATAAATTATATTTTGTAGATTATTATGCATACCGAATATATAGATCTTATTAAAACATGTTGAATAACACAATAACAAGAGTAAAAATATAAATTATCATTCTATAGGCAAAATAGTATCAATTAAGTTATGCCAAGCTCGATGACGGTGATCTGGAAATTTGATTACGTCTATCCAATGTCGTAATCGTGCTCCTTTGCTATTACAACTTAGTTCAAGTCCACCTAAATAAAAATAAGGAAGATATTGCTATAATATATATATGTAAACTTCTCCAATACAACATACAGCAATATAATTATTAAATTTGAGAAAATTAATGCATTACCAAGATAGTCATTACTTTTGCCAAAATCCTTATCCCATACTGTGAGACATAATGTGAATTTCATAAGGTCTGTTAATCTAGTAGCAAAAGCAAACTCTTCGTTCCACTCTGGATTTAAAGTTTTCCATTTGATTGTTGTACTTTGCGCATTGCGATTTGTGGTTTTCTTTGATACTAGCTTTTTAGCAGTAATACGTGCGATTGAATAGTCGAAGACACGTTGTCGATGATTGTTTGTCACGTTCTCTATAAGGCACAGCTTGACGAATGGATCAGAAAATCCGTTACTGTCCATAGGAAGAAGATTTGTAGCTCGATGAATTGTGACCGTCAATGCTCGCCGTCTTGTACAGTAACTTAGACTCACTTGAATCTGTCCTCGTCCACTGGAAATCATGCCCCAAGCTGCTTCTTCGTTGTCCACCTATGCCAACGTCGAGCTCTTATATCTTAGTGTCTGCAATAATGTAAGTAAAGTCGGCCGTCGCGAAAAATTTTAAACGCGAGAAATGATTATGTTTATAAAGATCAGTAATTAAAGATCAGTAGAATTCTTGAACGATAGTGAAACGTTAAATGCACAAGGGGAAATAATGAACGATATGCAGATTTGATAGTATAAAATTAAGAAAACATTCGTGTTCAGAAGGTTAAAAAATTCGATTTTTGGACTTTCGCATTTACATTTTCTTTTTTAAGATATTAAGATAAAATTTATAACGTTGCTAGAGTTATGGGTCACTGCTCACTGTTTTACAATTATTTAAGATATGAATACATATATATATATAGAAACGAATGAATTTTCACTCTTTAATAACTGTTTGTTTTTCTTTTTATACACGGATTTATTATATACATATTTATAGACTTTTAGACTAAAACACTCCTCGAAATAGAACAGTATAATTAAAATAATATAATAGTATGCTCATATCATTTGAAATCATTATTACTTAATATTAAAAAGAAATAAAAGGATTAGAGTTCTAATTATACATACTGCATAGTGATCTTGTAATGGAACATTGTAATGTTTTGTTTGATGCGGTTGTAATTCATGTAGAGGAAATTTTGCTTCTCCCAGGAAATCTTGACCTGCTGAATCATCCTGAAGGATCAAGATGTGTAGTGCCTTTCCATTCCATATCTATCACAAATCATTAATTTTTTCAATTAATTTTGCGATATTTTACATCATTATCATTTAAGGAGGGATATACCTTTATGAGTCTCATAAAATCAATTCTCTTTTATTCATTTATTTAAAAGCTCAAAGGTACAATGTCTCACAAAGTATTTGATTATTTACCATAGAAAACTTTTATGTATATGTATATTGTATATGTTACATAAAACATTTTAAAATTCCATTAGCACTGTAATAAGGCACGACTATTATGATTATATTGGTTAAATTTGAAACCAATCTGTTTGCTGCAAACATATATAATTAAAGATGATCCCACTGAATATACTACTGTAATGGATAACTGAATGTTTAAATACTTTTGTTATGTCTGTAAAATATATGCTTGCCTTGTAGCTTTTATGTACATTTTTAGATGTTTCAGACTTTATTGATATGGTCATGATAGGCAGATTTCATTATAGTGCCAATGAAATTTCAAAATGCGTTCTATAATACATATAATAGTAGTTTTCTACAAGTGTTTGAATATTTTTGTGAGCTACTGTATCCTTCCTTAATCATTTGAAGAATCTGTTTTTATTCATACATCGGTTTCCGTTGTTCCATAGAAATTTAGAGTCTCATTGAATTCCGGATCCCGTGTTTTGTGGACCGTTTTTGTTCGAAGTCGCTTCGTTGTCGCAACTATGTCAACTGGTAATATGTTGAGTTTGCAGAACGGATCGGCAAGGCCATGAATATCCATTGGTTGCAGACCTCGTGCTCGTTCCACTTTGCATTGGAGACACTGAGTTGTTGGATCGTATCGCAAGGCGACTTCTAGAGTTCCATAATTTTGTCTCGTTTCTATTTTGAAAAATATAGTTTGATTACATGAATTTTGTTAATATGAATTTAGAAATCTTATATCTTAGGTATTTAAATCTCAGATCTCAGATTTTAGGTACTTAGTAACTTCCAATATCATGAGTTAATGTTTGTGTCATGTCATGATATTGATATTATCAATAGGTTGATTTTGGATATGTAAAATGAATACATTTCAAAGAATTTTATTAGATATAATTGTAGATCAGAAACATTTATGTCATATTTATGTCATATTTATATTATATCAAAGCTCAAAATGCTATGTTCTCAATCATATCAAATAAAGTTTATACCTATGTAATCATACCACACATAATGTGTGAAATTCTAGAAAGCCTGATATTCTTATACATGTATATCATTATCCAATTCCTGGACTATTAAAAATTCTTGACTCAACATTCTTAAGTTTTCGGTCATTCCTAATAGATTTCTAACATACCAATTTTTTAATAATGACATTTTTTAAATATATTTTTGTTTTAACTATTCTCGTGCTATTAGATATTAGATTGTATATCTACCATGTTCTGGTGTTTGTTGTCGTACTAAATCAGTTTGATTGTTGCTATGAAAATTCCCTTGTTCTGAGGAAGATTGATTTCTTTCCTGATCTATACATTTCTCATAGACCTGAGGTTGTTCTGGAACTTGTTCAATTGACGTAATTGTCATTGTCGTTGTTGGTATCATTGGAACTGTTGTAAAATTCGATCTGTAAGATATCAACTAATATCAGCTGAACTTCCACTCTTTCATCAGGTTGTATAACAATAAGTTCATTCGCATTTCTTTAAACAAGCATTTGGTTTCTTGATACAGGCATACTGCTTGTTTAGGATTGCCACTTGTATTTAAATAATATGAAAGTAAACTGTGTATCTATGCGTGGAAAATAACTTTATGCTATTACAGGCTCATAACTGAAAATATATTATAGCTCTGAAACTAATGATATTTGGACCCATATTTATTAAGGCTTTTTGAAGTTTGACTCCGATTTCTTAAAACACCTCGAAATGTAATATCAGAAAGCAAATCAACTTATTACGTAATTTAATATCTATCATTCTTACCTACCTGAAAGATAATATTTGAGAGCTTTTTGATTGATCACACAAATTCATCTCTAATTTACAAGTAGCTCCATTAATATCCTCAAGCTTTTTGTTCTTGTCATCGATAATTTCATCTTCAAATGACACATGCTGTTCGGTTTGAGAATCATTGCTGCTAGCTCTTAGAGATATTCGTGAACGAGGGCTTGTAGGAGATGGTGAAAGACGACTACATTGAGAAGTAATAGAAAGGGTTGATCTGTCTAACTGATCTAAACATTCCTCACGGCTGTTTAATGGTGAGAGGCGTTGCCCTCGCGATTTAGATGTACTACTAGTTGGTTGAGCAGAATTCGAGGATGATGAATAAGTTTTGGTAGTAACACTATCTTGATTTCTTTGTAAGCTTGAGAGTGAATTAGACTGCCCTCGAGCTAAAGCTAGGCGTCGCGTTACTTCTTCATCAGAAGAAGAATCTTGAGGCTCTGCAGATTCAAGGGATTTATTACCTCCGATTGTCCAAGTGGATGTTTTGTGAATAGATCTTGACCATCCTCGTTCCTGTAATTTTAAGAAAGCTATGTTGTACATACATTATGCAAAAGTCTACTACGTACATCCCTTAAATTTAAACTATTATAACACTATTATAATGCAACCTTTGTTCTAGCAATATCTTTAGCATAAAATTTTAATTGAATTTAATCACGAATTAAAAAGAAGTAAAAAAGTATAAAATATAATTTCTATACGTACCTTTTTCTCTGGTAAAATATATTTTGGCATTCCTTTGAGAAACCAAGCACCACTTTTCTTCCACATTTCTCTACTCTCTGCGCAGATTCGACAAAGAAATTGCCTCTGACCACTATTGGATCTACTAACAATTCGTTGCATTGCTGTCCTTTCTTGTGTTCTTTCTCTTGTTGTGGAGATATTCGTAAGTATTGAATTTAATTCATTAGTCTCGATACCACATTTCTGACATATGTATTTTCGACAATCTTTACAGAGATTTGCTGATGCACCTAATACAGCACCAAATTTTTCACCACAAAGTGCGCAAGAACACACACAGTGTGTACTGTTCAGGCATCTGCTACTGCATCTTCTCCTTTCATTTAATCTTGTTGCAGTGACTATACAGACGTTGCGTTTCATATTCTCTAATCTTTCTACTAATCTACCGATTCTTTCCTGTTCTGATAAATTTAAAGCTTCTGCTCTCTGGATGACCTAAAATATTGAAAGTAATGAAAAGAGGACAAATATGTGAGCTGCTTACTTTGATTGACATTTAATCCTTATGTGTTAATTAATAATATATTCATTATTTTATAGAATAATTATTCTTCTCGGGAAATTGCTGTGCAGGAAATGGGACAATGAAATTATTATACACATACAACTCACATAATGCAAAATTAAAAATTCATTTAAAGGTCAAAAGCTTAAGTAAGAAGGAAAAGGAAAAGTTATATTTGTATTGGTTTGAAATTTTACCTGTATAATTGTCTGTTGTTCCTCCTCAGTAAGTACAAATGATTGTGCACATCGATTTGTGCCACTTGAGTAAGAATTGGAGTATGTACCCCATTTTGAATCTAGAGAGCCAGTCTTTACAGACCAACCTGTTTGCAACCTAATTATTGATATTTTATTAAAAATGTATGAATCTTATTGACAAAAGGAATATATAAGAATCCAAATCATAATGAAGCAACTCATATTATAGAATCAATTATTTATCTAATTATCATATATACATACATAATGCATAAATAAGTATAATAAGCAATTATGCAACTATCTTTTATCTTTGAGCAGCATGAAAGATGACTAAGCTTCAAACATTGATTAAATTTCTTTTAATTGTGATATAAATTTTGTAAATTTCTCAGAATTCTCTCTCTTTCTCACTCTTCCTCCCTCTCTCAGAACTTTTTACTTACTTTCAAGCTGAATTTTTAAATTAAAAATTTCTTTTTAATTGTTAGACTACAAAAAAATTAAACAAATATTAAAAGCAAAATAATTCTCTTTTCAGGTATCTAACTTTGATAATATTTTAACTAATTGTTCTATGAAAAATTCTACTTTTATTGCTTTTCTATAATATAAGATTTAAAAATACATTTTTTGTACTCTGGCTATATTTAAATATAGAACAACTTCCAAACTTTTATTCTGAGTAATACTTATAAATTAAATTAAATTTCATAAAAGGACTTTCTCTATTTTCCTATATGCTTATAAAGAGGTATTGAAATCTATGCTTACTTTGCTCTCAATGACAAATGTCTATCATTTGGACAGACCCATCTGGTTCCTCCACTTATATCCTTTAGTGTCATGTCCATTGTTTATCTTAGTAGAATTTTGAAATCATTTGAAATATATCAAAAACATTTTATAATGTACATTAGCCTATAAAAAATAAAGACATTTAATTAATTAAATTCGATGATTGATAATCAGACATCTTTTGATTTTTTGATTGACTTTTTATTGAAAAAGAATTTTTTCGAAATCTAATATCCAGATGTGTTGCGGACCGAAATTTGATTTACATATTTTTTATTCGAAACACTTCTTTGACAGGTTATTCGAAATGCCTGATGAATGATGTTTAATCTTAAAGGATACACCTTATATATAAATATCTCAAGTTTTAATGAATGAACTTCGAGATTGTGTAGAATTAGTTCAAATAAAAAAGATGTACATGTATGTACATAAATATGAAAAATATTAGTGCTACTACTTTCAATTGTTTATAATTTAAAACATTCCAATTTTTTAGAATTACATTAGTAAAATTAGGATTTTTCTAAATTATTACACTAAGAGGTGAATTTATTAATAGAATTGAAAATTCTTTTTTGTTTCTTAAAACAAAAACAAAAAAAGATAAGAAAAAATAAAGAAATATTGAAAGTAATAATTTATTCAATAGAAAGTTTTGCGAACTACGTATATAATGAGATGGCCTTTATTTCGAAAATTTATCGAATTAATTGCTTGCTGTGTATACTTTACACAAATTAATGTGTATATTTCAACCTAATTTAAAAACCTGCAAATTTTTGTCCTCTTTTATTTGATTGTTAAGTTCCAAAGTTTATCATTAAATTCTGTAATTTTTTATAGTGCATTGATATTTTATATTTCTATTTACGTCATATTGTAATAACGACAACCTTTTCTTTCAACACATGTTGGAACTCCGGACATCTGCGTTATTCGCGTCCTAACATTCCTGGCCTATTATCGAGCAAGACAAAGTTTTACATTTTGTAACGCCATTTAAGAAATACCAACAAACTTTAGTTAACAGCAATATTTATATCCTATTCATACAGTAGGAGAATTGTCCCTTTATTAGAAATTTCTATAATCACAAAATTAAAATTAAATAGAATTAAGATTTATATAATAGATATATAATAGTATTAAAATTTGTATTATGTTGTATTGTATTTCTTTAGTGTATTGAGGTTTATGCCTATTACAATCTAATAGAATTAAAATTAAATAAAAGCAAATCAATCTCAATTAGGTCGGTTTTGGTCCTTGCAAACGAATACCACACGCGGAAAATATGAGAAGTCTATTTTTACTGATTTTTGTAGACTGGACATTATCGAAATAAGCTTTTATTCAAATAGAACCTTTATTTGTCATTTTCTCTGTTACTTTATCTTAGATGATGTTGTTTAAGTAACAGTGTATTTGAGAAATACATTATTTTATTATTTGTTATTTTCGAAATTTAGATATTTATTTTTTGACTCTGCCAAGAAAATAATTTTGTTTCTGTCGTGGCGTGAAACTTCTGTTCTAAAACTACAAACTTCCGACAATATATATCATCGACAGTATTTACTTCTACTGTACTATTTATATTCTGATGCCATATTTTTAATTTTATTCATTTGTGTCTGACAGATTTTGTTAACAAATACTGCTCTTTCACCCATAAGGTCCAGTTCAATAACTGTTTCCTTTTTTTGTTATTATTAATGATCATGCAAGTCAATTGTCCGATGAAATATTTAAATCTTGAGTTCTGTTAAGACCGAATAATTTATAACAATTAAGATGTCTATTATGTTAACGGAAAAATGTTATTTCTTACTTTGCGCTATTATTTGAAATTGTCATTTGAAAATAATTCATTTTTCGAATAAGATATTAGAAACTTATTTATATTAATTGTTATTATTAATTATTTGAATTAATCATTTAATCAGATAAATATTGAAGAACCAAAAAACAGAGAAGCTAGAATTTAAAAGAACAATTTTCGCTGAAGGTAGATGCGCAACAAGTATTCGTTATACTTCCGCTCTTATATTATTTAAGTAGCTAAAGGGAGACTATATTTGGACCTAAATCGATATTTCAATGGTTCACACTTACATCGACTCTTACTTTCTTAATGCACCGCTACAATACGTTTAAGTTGCAAAAGAAAAGTCGTTTTTATAAATCCAACATCTTCTAAATTAAAGATAAGAAAAAAGCCAAATAAAACACGGTTAAAAATTTTTTAAAATTATTTAAAGTGTAATTTAAAACTAAAAAGAGGAAAAATATTTTTCAATTCAACAAGATCTTCTGAATTGAAGAAAATCGAGAAGCGGAAATAATATTTCTTATAATATCGTTATAATACTTTAAGATGTTTAAATTACTTAAAATATATAATTAATATTTTAAAATATAATACTGCACTATTCTAGAAAAGAAAATTACTATGAAAAATAAAATTATAATATAGTTAATACTTTAATATGTAGTACTACTCTGCTCTCATTTTATGTAGCAAAATTACTTAAAATATAATTATTATATCGGAATGTTATCTTAAACAAATCATATGAATCAAAACATATGTACGCAAATAAAAAACCACAATCGATATAACACATTGAAAGGAATTAGACGTGATAAATATAACGTAGTATTGACTATAGCGATATATTTGCCGGAAAAAAGAGAGGCACGAGAAGTGGAACAAGGGAAGAGATTCGTGACGCGTGGCAATCGTATCGTTAACTGAAAAAAAGAATGAGCGCGAAAGTCCTACGTTGAAGGGCGATCAATCGAAAGCTCGTGACGCATGCCATCATTTCTCACAGGACTGCATTGATAGCAATTTCATTACTTTTACACGAATAGCAAAAACACATGTAACTCACCATCAATACATTAAATCATATACAGCTTTAATATTCTATTTAACATTATTCAACCATTTTACATACAAAATTTTACCAAATATCTCAATTAAATTAGAGTTCCAACTTGTAAACTTAAATATACATAAAAGATACGAAAATTTTAAATAATACGATAAAAATAAAAATAAATATTCCACTCACTTTCTCAGAAGCAAATTGATTAGAATCCACATAATTTCAAAAGCGTACAGATAGAAAACAAAGCAAACGTAACTTAAACATATGACACCCGATATTATAAACGAACCTAACTAATGCATCAATTTAAATATACAACCATAACAAACAGATGAAATATGATATTTTTTAAGTCGTTAAAGAAATTTTAAACCGTGTGAATTTATATATGTATACTTACGTAAATATGCACAAATGTGTAGCGTTTAATTTGAAAGTGGATGACCGCTTTGGACTGATATAACTATAAACAATTGGATGATTTGTAAAGATTTGTAAATTTTGTAATATAGGATGTTAATGTCTATAGTATTTTTCAGAATAGTATTGTCTCATGGAGTACAGAATTGAACTTGCCACGGCATCAGCTAGCCGACAAGTGGCTGCTATTATCGCTGAAACTGGCCTACAACTCAGCTTCGCTTTCGATACAGGCGCAGAAGGGTGCGAGTCATGCGTGAGATTCACAGGGGTGTACCTAAGAAATTTACCTATAGAGCGTCTCTATTGAATTAGCTGAAACAATAAAACAAAAAACAGCAGGCATGCTGTCCTTCGTCCTTATCCTTTTATCCAATTATATATCATAATATATAAAGACATTTATTTCATTTCACTTTATGTCATTTGTAAAAATTTAAATACAATTACTATTGTTTAAAACTTGCTATTTGATTTGGTACTATTGAAATTATATTGGTCCATAGAAAGCATAGTAAATAAGGTACAAAAATATTTGTATAAAAATATCCATTTCATTATGTTATTATACGTTATTCGTAAAGCTTAAAGATATTATACATAAGATTTATTATTTGGTTTAAGTTAATAGGATTTATATTGGATAGGCTGTGCAATGGATTGATTCACACAAAGTAAGAAGATAAGTTGCTCTTTATGAAGAAATATATTATATATCATATAAAAATCTTCGTTTCATTTTACTTTATGTCGTTTGTAAAAATTAGATTCAGTTACGTATGAAACTTATGTCATTAGAATTACGTCGTAAATGTAAATTGAAGTTATATTGGTCCATACGTGTAAGAGGATATGTTACTGTTTAAACAGCAATCTATTATTTTTAATCATTGTCATAAAATAAGATAAGAGAAGGTAAAGGCTTTGAAAGGTTAAATACAAAATCGTACCTTTAATACTTAACAGAATATAGTACACGAAGTTATATATAGAGTCCCTCATTCAGTGTCCATTCCTTCATCGTGGCTGCGCGTGCGTATTGCGTGTACATGTGTATACATTATACCTGACTATACATATAAGTGTACATTATCCTACTTGTAGTTGTGTATATAATTTTGTTCTCTATGTATTTCATTCTTGTATATCATATACAATACATGTAAAGATAAAATATTTTTCTTTTATGTATAAAATGAAACTAATAAATAAAATTTCTACATTAGTAATATGTAACATAAATGAAATAATCATATATTACATAGAAGTGATTTTTTATACTATTTTCATTACACAATTTATATCACATTATTATTTCTAGAATATTAAGTATGACATACATATTTTAGATATCATATACATTAAATATTTTCCACTTTTATATTACAATTTTTACATTGATTAGAAAATAGAAATATTGTAGATTTAAGTAGGAAAAATTTTATCAACAAACTATATTTGCGTTTATAATTAATAATAAAAGAAATCAAACATTTATAATTTTTTAAAATTTACATTAATTAAATGGTAATAATTATGAATGTAATGGAAGATAAAGCATTATAGTAAACAGGTGTCCTTGTTCTACATTGCAATTATTGACGAGTTACATTTCGCAGCTGCCGACGTTCTTAGGTAAATGTCGAGAACTTATTCTATAATTAAATTCATAGTAGAATTTAATAATAATAGATGAATAAGTAATAATAGAATTTTTCAGCCGAAACTATTTTTTTATTTTTCATTTGGAAAAATATTTATTTTATGTAAAAACTTATTTGCATTTCCTTTGCCTCTTATTTTTTCCTTTTTCAAAGAGTAATTTTTTATTTTATAATTTAGAATTAATCGATCGAAATAATATTCTATTAACATAATTATGTATTGATGTTTAATAATTTATATACGTGATTGATTTGAAAGTGTTCTAAATTATGTACCAAACAACGTGGGTGGAGGGAAAAAATACCAAACAAATGATATATGTAACTGATCACAAAACAGAATAGAATAAAGTGTAATCGTAAAATAAAATAATCTAATTATACTAGTAAATTAGCCAACAATTAATAACAACATTATAGCAAATATATTAATATGAACAAACACCACGCGTTTTTAAAATTTAACTGCGCAAAAGTATAAATTTTATTTATAATATGTATTTATTTTTTTACAATTAAATACAATATAGATAATAGCAATTACTATTACACTAATTTAGACCTTATAAATACAATTATAGATATTAAACTATGAAAAATATATGTTGATGTAATGTAATATTTCAAAAACAACTTCGACCATGATAAGAATAATAATCATCCACTCTAAACGAATATGATGGCGATCGCTTAAATGCATTGCTAAAATTCCCACAAGTTCAACACAATGATTTAATTTTTCGTTTATGACCTACAAAATAAAATTAATTATATATTTGCATACCATACACAGAGTATTGAAAATCAAGTGGTTCCTCATACAAAAATAATGTAAAATTAGTAAAATAAATAGTTTATATATGTACTTGTCTAGTCTAATAGGTATCTAAAGTATTATAATTTTACATCCCACATTCACATAATAAAAATTTATATGTTTTAACAAGGTCATCATGTTTAATAGTTTTTCTAATAATGCAATTGTAAATAAATAAGTATATTAGTATATATAGTAATAAATAAATATATATTATGTATTATATCTTTATTTTTAAAATTCTTTAAAAAACTGTAATAAAAATTTCATTCTACATTCTTGACTATTACTTTTCTATGAAGAATAATTTACTTTTAATACCACAATTTTCTATACACTCTGTATACAAGCTCATAATATATAGCCAAATCAATGACCTTTTCTAACTTACTCTTGTGCGTTTTGCAATGTTAAAATACGAGCAAGTTTCTTGGTAAAGACGTTCTAAATCATCCCTTTCCCAATAGAAATCTGGAGTGTCTAATAAATCTGAGCTTAAATTAATTGAATGTCGCAAAGCAAATAATTCCCCTTGCTTTCTTAATACTTCATGTTGAGTCATTCTAAGCCTTCTGCCAGACTTTAAATCTTCAGTAACAAATTCTATAGAATCTATATAATGGTCTAAAGATGCTTCCCATATACCTAACTTCACTGATTGTGCCATTGCATTTGAGAATGTGTATTTATCTAACTTTGTTGCGTTTGCAGCTAGAATAATGTTACCATCCTTTATATGATTCTTCTTTCTGTAAAATATTTGAAGAGCAAAGAACTAAAATTATTGAAAAAATAATGAAATTTAAGCCTCTTAAATTTTAATAGATATTACCCATGATCCGCGTAACTATAACACATTAATTCACTTTCAGATTTTACAATACATTCCATATAACGATTTTGTTCGTATCTTTTTAAAAATTCTAATATATTTTCACACTCGAGTTCAGGAATATTCCACATCACTATAGTACCTTCACGGAAAAAGAAAACTTCTCTTTGTTCATGACTGACTTCATACTTTGCCACAGCATGTATAACATCTGGTAAAGCTGCAAAAATAATCTAAATAAAGTACAAACCTATTTTATTAATTTGGAATTATAGAATTATGAAAAAAAAAATAAAGTAAATAAGTATTGCATATAAAAATATTGTTTGTTCATATTGAAGTGTTTGTATACATATGCATTTTTAAAAAAATATGTTGTATAAAAATTATAATATTTAAGATATCAATAAATTGAAAATTCTCAAAGGTCTAAAACTTTTTGCATATAAAATATTTTTCAAAACTTCATTCGGTTGTTATCGTTGTATAAATTGGGAAGAATTTTTAGATAATACAATCTATACACCTTTCAATTACATTATAATTTTTTTAAATTTTTTATTATAATTTTTATATAAATTTGTAATTTTAACATATATTTCATTATCAGTACTTCACAAGTTTGCTATAATATATATAATACTACAAATACTTACTATAAGTATTTAATTTATTAAAATATGATAATATCATTACATATAAATAAATGGAAGATGTCAATTATCTTAAATACACACTGGTAGTAAGTATGTTCATTTTGGTTCATTTTATATGTATATAAAATAAACATTATATATGAAACATATATTCAAATAAAGAAATTTTAGCTTCACATTTAAATAAAAAAAAAGAAATAAAAAATAATTCAACGTTTTATATTATATTATATAGATAATTATTTATGATAATGCATATTACAAAATATTATGTATATGCTACATAACTTATCAAATTTGATTTTGAGAAATAATACTCAGTAAACTGTTTTAGTATATCCCTATAACAAATTAAAATTTCATCTCATGTATAATATTATTTCATATCTTATTAAAAGTATGTGGCTTTTTCAATTTATTAGAAATGGACTGTCACATGCACCCAATCCTGATGCGACACCACCTTCATTAGCAGTAGCTAACTTTGTCCGTAACATATGACCACTTTGCTTATTAAGATATACATTATTTTCATCTGCTATTATAACACCAAATATTCCTAATTCAGAAACTAATTCTTGGGATTCTGTACTCATATTATTTTCAGGTCTGATCATATGACTCTTATGAATTGGAGGATGAATTTTGTCCATAAGAATCCAAGCTACTCTGTCTTGCTTATTCTTTACAGACTCTAAAAAATATTTTATATCTAATCCATATTTGTTATTGCAACCTCCTTCTCGTTGAGGTTTTAGTACAAAACCATGTGGATTTGTAATTCCCATTTCTATAGCGGCATCCCCATGTTCATCAAAATCTAATGCATAAAGTTCTATACAAAACAACATAATATTTCAATTCATATCTCAATGTGATATATTACTAATAAAATAATTCACTTACCAGTGAATATTTCTTTGATCTCTGCACATGTCTTTTCATTTTTTAAAAATCTACTAATTACACCTGGCTTTGCAAGTGCTTGTTGAACTTTTTTAGTTCCTGCTAAATGATACTGTATGGTAGGACACTTAATTGCCAATGATCTTTCTATTAATAATCTTACATCCCATTCTTTCTGTGTATGATATTGTCCAGGTTCGTACCCACATCGGTAGTACACTACAGATATAATATAATTGTCTACTATCAATTCTTTATTAGAACCCAATTTGGCGGTAGCTGCCAATTGTGTTAAATTTCTACGGATGACTCTAACATTTGGATTTTGTTTTTTAATTTCAAATTCGTGAAAGCGTTGATCACATATATTATATGTAACATCTTCAACAACAAATAAAATTACTGCTCTGTAAATAATTAAATATATGTTTAATTAAATTTTCTTAACCTGTAAGATACAGCAACTTTAATATTAAAAAAAAATTTAATTAGAAGCATACTGTTCATTTCCATATATCTTCCATGCTTTGACTATACTTGAACATATTATTTCCAATGCATTATTTTCTGGAAGATTTTTTATTTCTTTATAATAACCAAGCTCCCTTAATACAAACTTGTGTAATTCAGTTGAAGCAGGTCCTAACCAACCAAAGCCAGATGCAATTGTATTTATTTCAACTTGTTTCCAACAACAATATGGCATACATTTCTTATTTGTATCTTCTTGTGGACAAGATGTATCTAACATTAAGTCTGAACGCAATATACCAAGAGATACTTTTTGTGCTGATCCCCCTTCTCTGTTTATAATTTTACAGATTTCAAATAACTCTTTGGTAAAATTGTCAACTTTAATGGTTTCTTCTAAAGTTGCTTTTAAAAAATTGTAATCCTGGGCAACTCTATGTATAAGTATATTTAATATTATTTGAATCTGACAAGCGTTCTCAAACTCTTTTCTAGGAAATGGAGATGGCATCAGAATAAACGGTGCAAATTGTAGGACATTTTTATTAAAATTTTGTTTTGATCTCATACACATTCCATGCATAAGTGCCCAATCTTTTGCTTTCTCTATCAATTCTTCAACCTCTTGTTTAGAAGAAGGTAAACTAAGTTCTGTGTCCATAGTTATTCCTCCCTTAACGTAGATGTTTACATAAAACCTTTTAAAGCACAGATTTTATGTAAATTTTGATAATTTAATAAATTTACTTTATTTAAAATTATATAAACTTTGTGGTTAATATATTTAATTCTTTAGATTATACATTTCTAGAAAACTATTATGAATATATCAATGAAATTTCAAAACTTTTTGTATTACGTACAATATATATATAAGTTTTCTATGGAAAATATTTAAATATTTTTGTATTGTTAATGTATTGTTAAACTTTAATTTAATAAAAGATCATTTAGAAGACTATTGTTTATATATGATAACATATATAAATGAAATTCTCTTTATATATTTTAATTAAATGAAATTTAATTGTTTAAGTTAATTCTAGTAATTTTACTACAAAATATATTTACAGATGAAAGATAACATGAAAATTAATGTTGTACAAAATAAATAATTCCTATGCTAAGAAAATGTATAGGAAATACTGGAATTTTATACAGTAATTGTCTCTATATATAACAAATATTATAATTATCTTCTAGTAATATAATTGTTTACTAGAAAGATAAATATTTAGAAGCAGCCCACCTATATATATGCTACGTATATCAAAAAAATCAAAGATATCTAATTGTAAATAATTAATACTAATAAATAATTATTCATTCATTCAATGGGATATATGCAACGATATATGTGTATTTTCCAAAGAAAACAATTTAATTTTAAAAATACCTTCGTGCACAAAGTCAAGAAAAGATTGCAGTAGCGTATCGCAATAATACGACTACATTACCTTGTTACGATGAGTATACTTTTTAATTAATCTGTACACGATAATTAGATCTGACGTCGTAATCTCTAAAGTAAATAACACTACAAATAGTCACATTTCTCATTTTATTGAACTGTGTATTACATATAAATAATATTTTATATATATAATTTTAATACACTCTATCATTTTAATACTTTTATACGGCATTTATAAATATTAAAAATGTTGTAAAAATATTGATAAAAAGTACTAAATAAACGTTAAAACAAATAAACATGAACATGATATTATATTTTTATTATATATTATTATTATATATTACTAACTATTATTATATATTAGTTTGAGATTATACAAATAAAAGATACTGAAGAATATTTGTTCATTTTACGTAAATAAATTTTTTACATTCCTGTTATTGCATAAATGTAGTTATGAAACATATTTATAGGTTAGGGAAACATTCAAAAATCTCATTATCAAATATATAACATTTACACTTACATTTTCATCCATATAAATAAAAAGAATATTTTACTTTATATTTTCAAGCTCAAATTAGAATTTTTATTTGATTGAAAACGATTTGAACTATATAACAAACATAATATAAAATAGAGATAATTATATTCATTCATTAATATAATTTGTAAAAGTAAAATACTTTTTTAAAAATTATATTAAAACTGAAATAACCTGTTCAATATTTGGCATTTTAAAGATATATTATATAGATAAAAAATATCATTTTAACCAATACATATATATTCAGATAAAAAATTATTATTCTGATAATTCAATCTAAAAAATATATATATATATAATCTATGGTTAAATAAATTACTGTACTAATAAGAATGTTTCAATCTAAATGTATAATTCATTAATTTAGTAAATCTATTATTTGTTAGGTATCAATTTATCAGTTACTATTTAAATATTTTATATATGTAATTACTTATTTCTAATTTACCATAATGTAATTTAGTTCTTTTTATAGTTCTTTATGTAAATATATATGACAAACAAAATGACAAACAAAATGACAAACATGTCACTCAAATAACATTCTTATTGCTAGAAAATGTGTTTATTAATTATTTCTTTATTTTTAACTTTATTGTGTAAATAAATTATCAATAATTTAAAATGAAATTAAATAACTGTATTATAATAATGATTAATATTTTACAATCTCTTAAAATATACATATTTTACATTAATGTAAATATTTTTTATTTTTTCATTATTTTACACATTGTTTATTTTAGTAATTATCAATTTTAATTTGAAACTTTATATCTTATCATTAGAGAATAGTTTCACAAATTAAATTATACAAATTTTGCAAAAATAATGCATATGAAACAATTTATAATTCCAGTTTATATTGTTTATTTTATTACAATAGACTATGAATGTCCAAAGGGACAATACATATGTATATCAAACTTATAGACATCAAATTTGCTATTGCTGAACTATAGATGTTTATGCATTTATGGAAAATTAAAAAATGTAAAAATACATAGATTGCACATAATATACAGAAATATATAAAATTTTCAAAGTATTACTGACATTGTTATATCTAATGTGTGAAATAAATCTCTGCTCAAGTTGCTGCTTTTTGCGGCTTATGCAAATTTAGATGTGCATAAGCATTTATAGTTTAGTTATTACTAGTTTAGTTATTAAAGGCATATTGTGTTAATGTAAGAGTAATTATTTATAGTTCATTACCAATTATAAAATAGATACTGCATAAGTTCTTGGTAAAATAATTTAAGATTTGAATAGTACTAATTAAAATATTCCTAAGTTTACTTTTTATTAATTTACAGGTCTATGTTAATAATGCGTCCTTTGGTTTTACTATATTCTATTAAATTATTTACTTCTTATTTTATTTAATTATTAATATAATAGAATAATTAATATAAAATAGGTATCAAAATAATGAACTTAATATTCTAATATATATTGTTTTAAAAGATGAAAACTTTTATAAAATGCTTTTTGTCTATTAAAATACAATACTTAGATTTTTATAGAGGGTGTTTCAGAGTTTGATAGTCAAACTTAGTAAATGCATTCTGCAGGTACAATTAAATAAAAAATGTTATATAGATTGGTTATTTAAAGCTTCATTAAAAAATTATAATATAAAAGTATGAAATACAATGGAAACAACAATAGATTTACAGTTACTATGCTATAAGACAAGAATAGGTTTACAAAGATAGTCATTAACTGTTATTGTCCATTTTAAAATCTACATTATGGTTACCGATACAAAACTGCTAACAATAAAACACTGTATTTATTATCTTATGATGCTTATTTTGAACTCATTTTATTTTAATGAATCAATCTAATACTTCTTTGATGTGTTTCCCTTTTTTAAAGTTAATTCACACATAATCTAATAGCATAAAATTAAGGGCAATATTGGAACTTAAAGTATTGTTCTTTTCGTATTTTGTATCTTTATTATAACTTTTTAATAAAACTTTAAATATACTATATTTATATAACATTTCTTATTTGATTATATTCATATGATGCACCTATAAAGTTTGGCTATTAAACTCTAAAATACTCTTTATATTCTTATTTTCAATTCCATATCATAAATGAAATCTAATAATTCTAATATACTTACAGCTAGTTGATGTTTTTATACTGCTAGGCACATATAGCTTTTGCTCAATAAGACCTTGCACTAAAGCTTCCAAATTATATTTTTCTGAAGTAGCCAATGCTTTTAGATTACATGTCTGTAAAGAAACAGAACTTTTAATTTAAATGTATAGTTTTTGGTTATATAAATTCTTTAAAAATTACTTTCTAATTAATTTCTACTTTCTTTCTCCTTCTTCCTAATTAATTTCTTACTCATTAATTTAATACAAATGTAAAACAAGTAAAATACCTTTTTTGAAAAAATTAAATTTTAGCTCTTTCATTCTCAGATTTTATCTTACTATGAGAATTGAAATATTCTATATCTCTATAATTATAATTACTTACAGTACTTGTTTCACTATTGGTAGAAACAGCTGTCCTTTTCTTTTTCCTTTTTTTCATTTGAACAGAAGAATAATTATTTGCATCTTTATTCTCGAGTAATTTTAAATTAGATTTATCTTTTTCAAACTGAACTTTAGTAGTATATAACAAGTTGTTATGATTTAATTGTAAGCTGAATTTTGTCGTAAAAACACTAATTTTTCTAAAAATATTAAAATTAATGTTGCTCCTACAAGTTAATATAATGAATCTCTGTATCGTGTAATTCATTCTGCAAAATATTATGTATACAAATTTTGTTTTCTATTTGGTTAACAAACATAAAATAAGAAATATTTCTTTGAATTTTTCCTATATTTTAGTCAGATATGTATATTTTATTTTTAATAAGAGAATCAGTAATATTACGAGTAATATTTATTTGTTTGCAACACACAACGTAATGTACGTTTAAACACACATATATAATTTTATGTCATGATTGCTAGGACATCCTGTATATGTATATGTCGTTCTTATCTAGTATCCTCGTACCCACGGTCGTATACGATCCTGCTCATACGTACCGTACCGATGAATAGCAGAAAAAAATGTGTACACAGCTCGGATCGGTGACAGAGCAAATATAGATAAAATTTTTTCCTATTCTTTTACATAATGTAACAATTTTTTACAGAAACGCAATTTGAAAAAAGAAGCGCATGGTTTTGTTTTGCTACTCTTAAGGAGGTTGGTTCAAATCTCAGCAGGGACCATTTTCTTGCAATGAGTATATTTATAAACGAAATATGTGCAATGTACAACGTGCAAACTAAAAAGAAAAATATTTAAACACTAAACAGATTTTTTAAATCTTATTTTATGTTTTCAATTCGTGACCCATATCGACATGAGAACACGCCTTTTTTTTATGTGCGTATCTAAACAGAACACATGATCCTCGTTGGTTGTCGTAACGTAGTAAAAAGCTACCAAAATGTCAAGAAGGCACTATCATGTATTTTCGATCCAGTATCTCACGGTCTAAACTAAAAATTGTACCTTATTAAAAATACTTCTCAAGAAAGCATGGAACTTGCTCGAAATCTTGTTACTTGCAAATTAAAATGCTATCTTCTCAAAGCGCCGAAAAAATTTTGTTTGCATCATGTAAGACACATCAGGTAATATAAACTTCATAACAAATTAAATATGTATATTAATTGAATAAAGTAAATTATTTATTTATTTTTTTATTTATATTATATTATATTATATTTATATTATACATTTTTAACAATATCTTTTTTTAATTTAAAGTCTTAACTATATAAAAAGGGCATGATATATGAAATGTATTAAAATATTCTAGCAAATAGTTAATAATAGAATGAGATATAAATGAATATTTATTTTTTTCTAAACACATAGTGTTCAAAAGTAAGAAATATAAATTTTACATTACTATATATTTTAATAAGAAGTTGATTATTTAGCTGTGGGACAGTTATATGGAAACAAGTAATATGGAATAATAATGTAAAATATTTAAAATATAATACTTTGCTATAATATTTGATAAACACAACAAATCTTTATTTAAACTTTATTTCTTTAGTTGTGTTCATAAAAATATATATTTGCATAAAAATGTGTAGTCTGAACCAAATAATATAATAACTTTCTTTTGCAGATTGGCGGAAGTAGGAAAATTAGAAACACCAAAATTACAGGGAAAGTACGAAACTGGTCAATTAATTCTACATAGAGTATTTGGTTATCGAGGTGTGATATTGTTTCCTTGGACAGCAAGAGTTTATGATAGAGATATTCCAAATAAAAGAGAAGGGTAAAGTAATTTCATAGTTGCAAAATAAATAATTAATAAATTACTTAAAAATTCCATTTGCTTTTAGAAATACAAATGATCATTATAATAGCGTGGGAAAAGAAGTAAAAGGTAGAACTCATACCTTTTATCAGGTATTAATTGACCAAAGAGATTATCCTTTTATAGTAAGTATGAAAGGATGAGTAAAATATCACAGGGATATTTTAGTCTAGACAACTATGTTTGAGTCAAGTTTTGCTACATGAAAGGAAACCTAAAACTTTTATAAATCTGGTAATTTTGTGAATTTTATCTTAATAATACATGTATATACATATATATTGAGTTGCTATATGTATATAAAAAATTCATAATGAAAAAAGTTAAAGGAAATCTATTTCCATAGAATTAAAATTTTATTGCATAGCATGT
This sequence comes from Bombus confusus, assembly GCA_014737475.1. NCBI lineage: Eukaryota > Metazoa > Arthropoda > Insecta > Hymenoptera > Apidae > Bombus > Bombus confusus. The sequence continues at coordinate 578,108 of JACXIV010000090.1, forward strand.
GCAGATATAATATTTTTAGTAAGCTTTGGGATTTCTTTATAAAGTCTTTATTCAATCTTATCATATACAATAGAAGTTTGTATTGATTGTCAGAAATGCTACAAACTTTCCAAACCAATATTTTAGGAATACACTCTTATGATAGTAAAAAAAAATGTGAAAAACTCCAGAAATGAGATTTGTTAATCTTCTAGAACAAAATATTCCCTTAAATATATAGAAAAAAAAAATTAACATTATAAATCAATCTTATATGTTTATATGTAGCGTGCTCAGACAGAAGCTGTAACATTTTTGAGTAATCATGAAAGTAGTCATAGCTTATATACAGTCCCAGGATTAGATTATGTTGCTCATGAAGATGTTTTACCTTATACTACAAATGAGAAAACTGCATTGCAACATGAACTATTTGACAAGTTCCTAGCATATAATCCAAATCAGGATCCATGTTTTGTTGCACAAGAAACCCTAAGAGCATGGCAGAAAAAGAATCATCCATGGTTGGAGTTATCAGATGTACATAAAGAAACTACTGAAAATGTTCGTGTTACTGTAATTCCGTTTTATATGGGTTATAGAGGAAATCAAGCTACAGCTGCACACTGGGTAAGTATTAAAACATACTTGTTACAAATAGCAGGTTAGCCTAACTTCAAATAAATAATTTCATCCTAATTAAATAAAATAGTGGCGCTACTGCATTCGACTGGAAAATTTGGGTAATATGAGTGTGCAATTACGTGAAAGACATTGGAGAATATTCAGTCTTTCTGGCACATTGGAAACTGTACGAGGACGAGGTGTTGTTGGTCAGGAACCTGTTTTATCAAAAATTTTACCTGCTTTTCAATATAGTAGTCATGTGAGTTTGCAAGCTGCAAGTGGTCATATGTGGTATGTATTTATTATTATTTTATGTACAATATATTTCAGTATATAATATATGTAATAAATATATAGTGCTCAATAATATTTGAATTACATGTACCCTTTGCTTTTAATGTAGATTTAACAAAATACAAATTTTTTTGAACTTACATAGGATATCTTACAATGAATGATGCAACTGGGAATAGGAAATTCAAAAGTGAATTCTCAAAAGTATGAAAAGTATTAGTAAATGAAAATGTGAAATAAAATTATATAATTAAAAGATCTTTTTCAATACTAATATTTTTCAATATTGAAAAGGTAATTGTTGTTTTTATTACCTTTTCCTACTATAGGTTTGATGAGAGTTCTATATAATAAGAACTTAAATGCATACATAATAAAAGAATCTTCAAATGCAATATTCCTAGTCTTGTGCTGAAAAATTTGTTCTACATTTTCGAATTCTTTCTTTTATATAAAATTACTGCTTTTTCAATTGTATCATTAGTTGTATGACACAGTATAAAAATGTTTTAATATTATTGATTTTAATGTGTATAAAGCTAAGTGTTACAGCATTGTAAATATGTCATGTTATGTTATATTTTAGGGGTACATTCAGAATGGAAAGGGAAGATGGATATGCATTTGATTGTAGGATTCCGCCATTTTCTTTGGAATCTAAAATAGAGAAACCACCTACGGATATGAATATCAATTCTTAAACAAAATATGTAACGCCGTGTGGGAAGTGATGGAACAATAAATAACACTAAAAATTGATGAACAATATAAACTTGCTAATACATGTGATCCTTACTTATATAATAATACTTATATCGATTGTAATATTTGATTATAAATATTATGAGTAGAATTTAAGCTGTGTAGTTTTTGGTATATAGTAAATTTATAACAAATGATTCTTTCACATTATTTTATCATGTTATTTTAAATATAATAAGATCTGTTACATATAGATATATGAATAAAATATAATTGTATAAATATAGTTGTTCTTTATCTTGTAATTAAGTTAAGAATAAACAAATATATTATCTCTTGAAATAACTTAAAAACCACCAATAAGATTGATAATTTCGTGTACTGAACTTAAATATTGAATACATATATTTTATAAAATGAATATACGAATGTTATATAAAAAATTCTCGAATTTTTAAATGTATCAATTATTGGTAATGTTTTCAAAAATTAAATATAATCCTAGATATCTTATTATTTTATTTTGTTATTTATTTTATTGTATATTTTATTATTAAATTATTATTTTATGCACAGAGAAGTTTAAACATATCTTGAAAAATATTGCCAAAAGTCTGATCTATTCTACACTAACGTTAATATTCGCTTTTTAATTCGTTTACAATATAATGTTTTAAGTTTAATACCAGACATAATTTTTGCTTAATTGCTTTATATATTTGCTTTAAAGAAAAAATACAAATCAATAAGAAATATAGATAAGATTATCTTTCTATAATTCTATCAAACGGATTAAGTGCATGTACGGTCACTCAAAAAAGTGTCAGTATATCCTTTAAAACAAAATACCTTTTTTAAAATAGAACCAAACGACTTGAGCTTTTTTGTAAAGTTAGGAAGGAAGGATTAATTTACTAGATGATATGTAAGCCAATTTTGAGAAAATTGTAATTGATTGAAATTACGAAGAAAATTATAAAAATCGCTTTTTACAACTATTTTATTTGAACTTGTAATGAAAATTTAAAAAATACCTTTAGTAGATTTATGTCAGTTACGTATGTATATGGTGAAAATTTAATCGAAATTGATTGATGCAGAAACAAGCGACAGGCATCAAAAGATATACGAATCTTTAGATTTATTATATTTTTTAGTGCCCAATATCGTAAAAAACTGCGATTTTCATTATTTTTAACTATTTGTAGTCTATACTAACGTTAACCGATTTTAATGAAATTTTACATAAATTTTTCTAAATTAAATACACATACATAACTGACAAATCTACAAAACGTATTATTCAAAGGCTTAGATATAAAACTTATAAAAAGCGATCCTTATTATTTTCTCCGCGATTCCAATCAATTGTAATTTTCTCAAAATTTTTTTTACGCATCATCTAGTAAACTGATGCTTTTAACTTCTCAAAACAGACTCAAGTCGTTTGGTACAATATTAAAAAAGTTGTTCTATTTTAAAGAGTGTACGGAAGCTTTTGTGACTGATTGTATGTAACAAAAATTATATCAGGGATGAGTACATAGCTGGATGATGAGTGGATGATGAATAGCTAGTTAGAGTGATGTAGTTATCACTTATATCAGAGGCCTACTCATTTCTGGTGCTACGTATTCGTGACTTTTAAATTTCGCATAGTATTTGTTGAAGATTTTTGAATCCATTGCAGTTACACCATTATGAGAACTTGCCTTTAATATAGTTGAGTGAATTTAGCTTCGATAATTGTATCTAAAAACTAAATGTATAAACCGAGAGCGAAACTGACTGATTATATACGCAAATAGAAAACTGTATACCACTCAGATATTCACCAAGACCAATCTGTTAGGAGGAGGAAATGACTCAGAACTTTAGACTATTTATTACCGAACCAAATTAACAGATCGACTCTCTTAATATAATTTCTCGGTATCTTATCCTCGACAACTCGCGTAAATTTTTCTTTTTCGCCGCGCATATGCATCCTTTTCGTGGAAGGACGATGCAATACTTCTACGTCCACCTACTCAAGAAAACGAAACCCGATCGGCGAGATGATACTCACCCCTCATTGAACCAGCAAGATCAAGGAAGCGAACCCAGGGCTTGAGAAGAAGATATAGGAGTCTAAAATAGAAAACGAGAACGAATTTTATCAGATTATTTCTGTCGACTCTCAGAGATAGTCTTGTTGTATTTTTGATGAGCTAGTTTCTAAAGCAAAGTACAAACTTTGAATAAAGTTTAGATTTATTAAAGTGTACACTTATAAAAGTCTTTTCAATTACCGCGCACTCCAGGGAATAGAGCGGTTCAGCGTTCCACGGGCACCAACCCACTTATCTTTTCCCTAAAACCACGTAACGTAACGTAACAGCAGTTAGAGAAAGAAGAATTCATACATCACGATGGTTGCCTGTAAGTTGCGTTTTTATTTACATTCATATATTTAGTTTTCATCCTTGCTTCCAATACAATATTCGTACAATACGAATATAGAAAAATTTAAGTTTTTATTGTAGTAAATATTAAATTCTGTTAAATCCTCTGTTTAGCCACTCCCTGCCCTTATTAACTCTTGTTGTATTGATACTTGCTGTTAATAAAATATTTACTTTCTAAAAAAATTAATTAGCTCCAATTAGCTCACGACAACGCCTTAATTATTCTATGAAACAATTAGTTATATATATTTTTTAAACAAGTAGTTAAATTCTTTGGAATGTTTGATATTTCAGAATTTCAGCTAAATTAAAAACATATGTATGTATTTATATAGAAATGTCTTCGCATACATATTTTCCGATTAATTTAAAAATACTGCGTATTATATTTTATTTAAAAATTGAGTAGCGTTACAATTATTTGGAAAATACTGAATAATATGAATTATGGCTGATTTGAATTTTTATGAATTGTTAACATTTATTAGTATTATAGTAATATTAATTTTACAACTAATTCTAATATGCATTTCTTTAGATATACTATTTAACATATACATTTTTTATTTTAATGAATTATAGTTTAATCTAGATTCAAATTATGTTAATTTAAATATATTTTAACAAAATTTAATGGGAAGTATGACTCATGAACAATTGTGCTCATAAGCATAATAGACTGATGTATTTATTCTTGGTCTTACAGCCTGGAAAAGACTCGAACTCCCATTCATTTCCATAATTGTTTTAGAGTACTTGAATCTGAAATCTTATAGTTATCCATATTTTTATTTTAAATATATGTATATATCTGATCTTATATATATCATTATTTCTCTTAACCTATATACAATATCACATATACATTTGGCTTAGTCAGGTCCTATGTTTTCCTTTTCTTTTTTCTAAAGCTCTTAACCAGCTTATTACTGCTTCATTTATCTTAGCTTCTACTATGTCTTTCTCTCTTAATATACTTGTCCTATAGCAGTCTTTTAATAGATGTTTGTTAAGGTGCCCATTTCTAAATTACATAGAAATGCATTTTCTTTTTTCCTTCTGCAACCAGTGTTGATTCTCCTCCTCAACATTTGTGCACCTTGTCCTTACAGTTAACCTTTAGCTGTTTTCTTTCTTTCTTTATCTTGATATTATGTTTTTCCCACTGTTCTTATATACTTGTACCTTCTGTTACATTTGGCATTCCTAATTTTATTATGTTGTACTTGGTCTTGCAGCTCTTTGTCTCTTTCTGTTAGAATTTTAACTATATCTACTTCCTGATGTCTTAGATTTTCTACATCTAGCTGGCTGCAACCATTTTTTCATAAGTATTCTTCTCTTAATCTGCTATCTTTTTTCCTTTTAATTTTCCTTCTTTTTCTTCTAAGCATTTTTTAACCAACATGCTTGCACCTTTACCTTTTTATGTCTTTTCCAGTTTAGTATAGTTTCTGCTCTGTCATATTATTAAAGAACCTGGTATCATCTATTAATTGACCTCTACTTTGCTCTATTAGTCCACTCTATCCATTTTTCACACGCCCTTAGTTTCTGATATCCCAGCTTAACTCTTCGGTTCTTTTTTCTTTATATTCTTGCAGATTGTAGTATCTTATTCTATATTTCTCTTTCTATTTTTGTCAAATCATTCAGTTGGCTTTATGAACTTCTTTTAACTTCCCTTAGCACTCTTCCTTCCATTTCACCTATGTTTTGTTCAATGATTTTATTATTATTGTGATCTTTTCTCTCTGTAATTTGAGTTATCTTGTATTCAAGGTGTTTAGTTCTATCCAACATCTCTTTCCTCTTATCCTCTTTCCTCTTATATTATTTAGATAAATATAGATTCATAAAATTTTAATAAATTTCTAAGGAACCATAATGTTTATCTGTAATTCATAAAATAATGATGCATGTATTATATAAAATGTTATAAGTATTAAAGTTTTCATATAGAATTTTTGAAGAAAGAGATTGAATGTTATTTTATTTTTAAGTAGCAGGTCTTTTGACGACAGAAGTTCTAGATCAATTACGTGCAAAATTCTATGAAGATAATCGCAACACTTTGGCACAAAATGTGTGTACAAGGATTAATCCCTTGGAAGCTTGCATTTCGCGAAAGGTTTTGCAAGAAACGCAGCATGTGTTTAGTCACAAGGTTGCACTGGAAGGAAAACCTATAACAAATCAAAAAAATTCTGGCCGATGTTGGATATTTTCTACTTTAAATGTTATAAGGTGTGCCTTTATGAAGCAATATAATTTGGATGAGTTTGAATTCAGCCAAGCTTATTTGTTCTTCTGGGATAAGGTTAATATTATATACAAATAATATCTCATGGTATATATGACTTCTATTTTGTATTTATTAGATAATATATTTTTTATTATACAGATCGAAAGGTGCAATTATTTCTTACATAATATTGTAAAAACTGCTAAACGAAATGAACCTGTAGAAGGTCGGTTAGTGTCGTTCTTATTACATGATCCTATTTGTGATGGAGGACAATGGGATATGGTCGTTAATCTAATAAATAGACATGGTCTTGTTCCTAAAATCTGCTTCCCAGAATCATACAATAGCGAATCTAGTTCGCGTATGAATACTCTTTTGAAAAGTAAACTTAGAGAATATTCCAAAGTTTTAAGAGATTTAATATCTAATGGAGCAACAGACGAACAATTAGAAGCTCAGATTCTAGAACAAATGGTTGTAATCTATCGAATAATTGGTATTTGTTTAGGCATACCTTCAAAAACAATCACTTGGGAATATTATGACAAGTCGAAGAATAATTATTATATCGGACCTATTACACCAGTAGAATTTTATGAGAAATATGTGAAACCCTACTATAATGTAGATGATAAGATATGTTTAGTAACAGATCCTAGGCCATCCAATCCATATGGAAAGCTTTATACCATAGACTGTTTAGGAAATGTTTTGGGAGGAAGACCTACACTCTATAATAATCAACCACCTGAATTATTAATGAAATTATGCGCAGAAAGTATAAAACAAAATGAACCTGTATGGTTTGGATGTGATGTGAACAAACGATTAATAGCTAAGCAAGGAATACAGGATTTGAGAGCATATGATTTTGAATTAATGTTTGGAACTGATATCCAAGTTAATCTTACAAAAGCAGACAGATTAATTTATGGAGATTCTATGATGGTTCATGCAATGGCACTTACAGCTGTTTCAATTGATGTAAGTTAGTGGCGATTTTTGAAAAATTCAGAAAAAACGATTATGTAAATACTGCTCATACTGCAGCCCCCTTTCAAAATTATATATTAAAAATTTCCTAGTATCATTAAAAGCAAGAGAGATATGTATGTGTTTGTATTTGTATTACAAATTATATAGTATAAATTGTTATAATTCTTTGCTTTTTCAGAATGAAGGTAAAATTAAACAGTTCAGAGTAGAGAATTCTTGGGGAGACGATCAAGGACAAAAAGGATATCTATTACTAACAGCTGACTGGTTTTCCGAATTTGTTTTTGAAGCAGTTATTGATAAACGATTGGTACCTGCAGATGTTTTAGATGTATTTAAACAAGAACCCATTACCTTACCTGCATGGGATCCTATGGGTACACTTGCTCACTGATAATAATGTAAGCTTAAAACTATTTTAAGATAAAATATTTTAGTTAATAAAAGTGTATATATAACATAAAAAATTAAACATCAAATACAGTTTTGAGCGCATTGGTACAGCAAAGTACAATAAATTAAGACTTTAACACTTTTATAGTTCATTAACAACAATTAAGGAATATTTCTAGAAAGTTGAATTATATTTCAATTATTTAACGCCTATTCAGGTTTAAAATAATATATATTGCTATAATTAATAAAATATTAAAACTGTATATTTAACATAGTTCCTAAAATTTAAGATAATCACGTGTATAATTTTGTGTCTAATTCATAGTTTATGTTTACTTACGAATAATTACTTTCATTTTTTTTTCTTTTTTTAAATTATATTTTAAATGTCACTTTAGTTTATAAGTTATATGTAACTTAACTATACGAGGAAACCAAAAGAAGTTAGAAATTAAAAAATATACTATTAGATATGTTCTAAATATGCATACTCCATAAAGTATTGCCTCATGAAGTTTATTTAAAAAGCTTCGAAAATATAGTATTTGAGTTCACATTTATATATTATATCTCTATTTTAAATGGTTATAAATTGAAAAGAAACTTAATAATTGTATGAAGATTAATAAAAATGTTGCAAATGTATATGTTTAGTCATTACTTTTGATTTAACAAATATCTTTTATTAACATTTATTTAATAATACAAAAAATACATCTTTGGAAACAATATTTTATACACATTATTTATTTCTAAACATAAATATCAAATTTAATTAGCCTAATCTTAAACTGTGTTTAGAAATTTTATATAGCACTAATATTAAACAGTTCTATGTCGTTCTTTTTGTATTTTATAACAATATTGAAGTTTTGCCCATATACCTTGACACATATTTTGTAAACGAATATCATTCCGATTCATAGAAAATTTATAAATACACCTTACCATTCTTTTTGGTCTTTTTAATTGGCCTTGTTGAATTAAGCTTAAGGCAGTATATAGTTTACAACGAGCAATTAAAAAGGGATCTCTGAGACGCAGTGCTAGTTCAAATTGCTTTATGGAAATTTTCCCAGCCATCTGTGCCTGCATAGAAAAATATATTTAAATACAAATTATTCAAAGAAATAATGGCATAAAACAATCAAATGTAATATCACTAGTTTTTAATATATAGTAGATACATATTAATAAAATATATAAAACCTACACATTGTTGAAATTCTTCTCCTAAAGCAGAAAATGCTCCGCCCAAAGTAGACAACCAAGACATAGCATGATCAACTTCTCTTCTTTCCATTGTCATTTGCGTCATTCTCTCATTCCTAAAATTAAAAAACTATATTGTATGGTTTTATAAAGCAATAATGAAAAAAGACTTCAATTAATTGAGTAGTTAGAATCTTGCCATTTGTAATCTAAAAATTGTTTCCTTGGCATTTGCAATCTTATTAAAATCATTTTTAAATTCACTCTGTTTGACAATCTGTATGTTAAATATTGTAATAACTTTTTAAGCGCAGCTTTCCGATATGTTTGTGAATTTGCTAATGTTATAATATATGCTGATACAACATAGGCATTAAGTCCTTTCTTGTTCAACCAAATTCTGTTTATATGCATCCCATTACTTTCATTGATTTTGTTTGTAGCAACATTTGTCTGACATGTACTTTTAGTTTCTTTTACTTTCTGCTCATATTTAATTACAGAAAAAGGTGTAACTATAATGCTGTCGAAAATTGTGCCACCTTTATGTACAATCAATTTTATAGAACTATCCATTTTTCTAATTCCGCAAAATAGACTCTTCTTTAAGCATATGAGAATGTTGTTTCGTTGTATTTAGGACCATTACAACATTACAGTATAAATAATACATATTAAGAATTTTTATCACATATACTGCTTTGACCAACTTTTATAAATATTGGTGATAAACTTTGTACCTGTAAAGTATTAATAACTGTATTCAACATGTAAAAAAATTATACTACTTTATGTAAAAATTCTTCTGCTTTTAACATTTCAAAGATATCTTATACGAAATATTTTCTACGTAAGGTTTTCAGTTGACAATTTGAGGTTAAATTTAGTTCATTCTATATGTATACGCGTGGTGAAGATGAGAAAGTGGTAGGGATGATAACATTGAAATCATGCAAGTTACTTATCAAAGTTAATAAGAAAGCGTTCCTTTAATTTTTTGAACTTAATATTTAACTTTTGAACTTATATGTAAACTTTATAACATACATTGTATAATAATTTAGGTAAGATATGAATTACTACTATATTAATCTCATATTAATTTTCAATACGAGTAAATAATATTTTTAAGGTACTTTTGGGTAGGAATAATTATAGAAAAAATAATATTAGTTCTATTTATAATTTTAGTAAAATTTAAACGTTCCATTGATAAATAATGTGTTCGTTATGATGGACATTAAATGTTAGTTTTTTAGTTATTTACATATAGATTACATGATCTTTATATGCAATAGATTGTAATGTATGATTGTAGATAAAATTTAGATTATTAAACTTTATTTTGTTTAAAATATAGTTTAAATACACATCGTAAAATATAATGCAAAGAATGGTGATGAAACTAAAGTAAAAAATATCACGTGGTATTTATAACAAAATAATTTAAGAAATTTATTACCTGAAGATTTTGATTACTACAACTACATATTTTGAACGAAGCATTCTTATTGGTCATTCAATATTATATATAATGCATCAATATAACAACAAAATACATGTAATTAATAACATGAAATATAATTGAAACTTAAAATTATTATCAAAATAGTAAACTCTTATGTCTTTTTTATAAATGAAAACATATTTCGATTAATAATCATGTATGCATATTGTTACACAAATTGCAGTATATATGATCTATAAAATTTTTATAATAGATTTAAATTTATAAATTTTGACTAAAATAAAGAATACAGAATAATATTAACATTTAATAATTATGTTTCTTTTATTTCATATTATATATTTTTCCAATTTGTACCCAAAATTCTTAAATATATTTATTTAATAATTTATAATTCTAAACAATATTTTTATATACATGTTTTAACTATTCTAATGTATAATAATCAATTAAAAACATGTGAATATTATTGAAACACGTATATTTTTAAATTTGTGATTTAAGAACGTAAAGGTCATTTACTAAATATCTGTTTGCTTTTAAGTATATTCTACAAATAATCCATACTTTAAATCAACTAACTATTTACGTAACATGTGACTTTTAAGAGAGATTGATTATTATGAATATTTTGACATAAATACAAGTGAAAGATCTATAAAAGATATTATTCGATATATCATTGATAATTTAAATAAATGATCATTAAGATATATGTTAGAATAAATGAAATAAAATAATCTTGGACAGTTCGGGGTAATGTAAAGCACGTTTTGCGCCACTGTGCGCGTGGTACTACGGCGCAGTTATTGGCATTTCCCAAAATTTCGTCGACCAGTCACACCGAGTAATGCGAACACACCTCTTGTACGAACCAATCAGAGTCTCAGTATCTATTGCTACTGTATAGTAATTGGGGCAACGTACAACAATTGAAATTCGTTGTGCCGGTTAATATTAGCAACAAATTGAAAAAGAACCATAACAAAAAAAATCGTTTGCTTTTTAAAGTAGGTTTTCAACGGGTGTTTTGCATAGATATGTTATAATAGATGGTATCGTGGTAAGGTGAGCGCTTGACTCGTACGTCGCTGGATGTCTACGAGTACCCCACCTTGTGATTCGGCCTAAGCTTTGACGAGATACCTCTATTGGTATTGGGGTCTCCGACTCGATCGTGGCAGGTTGGATTTACCCCGTTTGTCACTGAGAAAAATCGCCTTGGTCAATCTACGTTCTCGAATCTTAACGTTTACTGTTACTGTTACTTTTTTCAGTGAGACTCTCGTAGGGCGGAGGAGATCGCGCAGTTCACGGTTTTTCTTTCCGCTGAATAGTGCGTCCTGATTGCTGACATTTCTTGCATTAGAGCTACGGCAAGGTATGGCGTTTTTGAGAACGGTGCCGCGTTGCAGTGCCGGTAAAAAGCTGAGGAAGTGTTTACCACTTCCTGTCGGCCTCCTCGAGAACGTAACGAAGCCATCGGTGCAGTTGGTGCAGGTGCACGATCGCGAATACACCGGCACTACCGCTGACGTGAAGCCGGTTTCTCCGCGACAGATCGATCCTCTGGATTTGAAGTTTAACGATCCCATCGCCGCTTTTAAGAGCAAAACCACGAAAGAACTACTTCGTGCCTACATCGTTTATCAACTATGTTCCATCGAGTACATCGCCGAGAACAATATGAAGGTAAGTTCAAATCAGACTCGATGACGTTACTTTGTATATTACGTGTTATTATAGATTTGTTATATACCTACAAATTATCCCTATGACGTACGAAATAACATGACATGTGCTCTCACAGCGTCCTCTCTCTCGCTCTTTTCCCTAGCCTGTCTTTTCTATTTCAGCCACATTGTAAAGTCATTTGCTTGATTTCTTTTTTTCTCAGATCCATTCATATATGTATACAAATTCGAAAAAATATTCTTATGTATCAATCATCTACAATTCTAAAACTTTAGTTCTATAATATGTACCTAACAATCATTTAATACATGGAGTATAACTAGAATACAATACGCGTAATATATACGATACATATGTATGTATAAGTATAATAGATATCATGTGATATAAGAATTGCTGTTGTATATACATAAAATTTGAAGTTTTTTATTGCCACTTTTATATAAAACAGGGACTCATTCATACATAAAATTCTACTAAAACGAAGAACTTTTTCTCATATCAGAGTCAGTTATACGATGTTAATCACGTTAGTTAGGTCTTTAAGGTAAATAATTGTTGTTCTGTACCTGTGTATGAATTACGTATATTTAAAGCAATCGATGAAATTATAGTATAATCGTGTATATATATATATATATATATATATATATATATATATATATATATATACATGTAATATATAATAATATTTGTTCTTTAACAGAATCTTATAAAATTCCGTTTAATAGAATTTTACTCTCAGACTAAAAACAAGGAATTTGTCCTGAAAAAATCATAGAAATAAGATTTATGCATTGTTCTGTGACACCGAAAGGAAGTCGTTTGTTACGCAATAGCGTTAGAGTATTGCAAAATTAATTAATTGTCGATTTTTTTGCGCAAAGCTTTTTGAATATTGAAGGAAGGTAGAGATTTTTGGAGGTTTTCTGTATTAAATATGAACCAGTAACCTTTTATCGATAGCGTCGAGATTCGTAGCCGATTTATACAACGACGTGGCATGGCGCGTTATTGATTTTAGTAATACTTAATAGTATATTGAATCGACCTAGCAATTTTGTCGCAAACTTATAGTGGTGGCCAATTACGTAACTAGGAAGGAATGGCAGAGGATCGTAAAAATCTGTACGATTTCATTGGCTAGTTCGGGGTGCCACTACTGTACAGTTTAATTCTTACGGAAGTACTGTTCTACGGAAGAACTGTTTAATTTCCTACGACATGCCATCATCTTTATATAGTTAAATGAAATAATTTGTAGTTTTAAATTTGTTAAGCTTCATTCGTATCAATATTTTATCGATATGTATATAATATTTTTGGTATTACAATAATGCTATCGTGGTTAATTTCATTTAATCTAATTTATTATTTAATTTGTCCTGTTTATATAAAGTTTCGAATGAAATATACCAGAATAATTTTTTAATTTTTGGTTTCTTTTTACGATTAAAGATTCGGTAGATTAATAATAATTATGGAAAATAATTAGGTATGATGCTGAGTTTATTGTAGGAAGTGAATTTAGGTAAGATATACTCTAAGTAGGTATTTTTGACTAATTTATATAATTATAATATATAGAATATTTTATTGATACTTGTAAATGATATTCTTTTAATCAAGTCAAGTCTTTTTCTACGCCAATTACTTAAAATTATGATACAGAGTAATTTAACAATATGTTGTATAAAATGCATTTATTTGCAATTATTTTACTTAATGGATTTGGCAGGTGTCTAACTCCTCATAATTACAATTTTTTTTTGTACATACGCGTATATATATTCTTACTATCATTCTTCTCATCGTTTTAAATTATCTAAAATTATAGGACAAAGTAAAATTCGCAAATTGGAAGATCCAAAAATTCGATCTGTTCGAATATATGAAAACAATTTTAAGTAGATTTCTAAAATTTGCGAGCATTCGTTCCGAAGTTTGAAGCTAGTTTATCAAGATCGTATATCTGACAAGTGCAATGAACGAACCATTATAGTGGCTATAAGTTATTGTATATATACCATAAAAGGTATTGATTTGCACATACCCTTATTTTTCAGTGAATTTTTTTTTATTAGGCTCTATATGTGTATATATATATATATATATATAATTTTTATAGTATCAAATTTTTGTAGTCACATGAATGTACTATTAAATGATACGAAATTTAATATAATTTGGGCTAATTAATTAATACATTAGTACATTGTACATAAATGATGTGTGCCAATACTTTTTTTAGCCACTGTGTATCTTACAAGTAGTATTAGAACCTTATGAAGCGAATCTTAGGTATTGGTTTTGATTCAGATTTATAAATATACTTACATATATTAAATTTGTTCCCATCATTAATCGTGAGCACAGAAGTTTCCACCGTCTTGGTTTTATTTCTAACAACATTATTTATTGTTGCATTCATTAGATATGCATATAACTGCCGCAAATAAGGAAAATTAACTTGTTCACATTTAATTATATAATAATGTAGCTTTCGTCGAGTACTTAAATAGAAGAACGTGTATATACATACGTAGTTGATGATTCACATCTGATCCTGAATATATAAACCTTGCTACACCGTATTGATTATTATTGATTTTTAAAGTGCGACATGACTCCGTAGTGTCTTCGTTTTAGACTGTTGGCAGACGGTGCCAAGAATTGCATTTTGCTGTGTAATACTTCGTGAAACATTTATTCTGATCGTATTCAGTTCTTAAATATTATAATAATGTTACAAATATATAATGACAAATGAAAATATAAATTAAAATTAAATATATTAATAAATAGAATTACACAATATAGTAATAGATGTTACACACATTTCAAATAAATATCTGATCTAAAAAATAATACCTATATATTTCAGAGTTAAAAGAGTTTTCATTTCTGTTATTTTGTGGAAATAAATAAATAATAAATGACCAATACTAATTTTAGTGGTTTCACATATCGGAATAATTTTATCATAAGATTAAGAGATTCAGTGAAAAAATAATATTAGCTTATCTTTTCAAAAACGAAAAATACATCTATAGGGAATGATATAAAGTCTTTTTAAATACGAATATTTTTTTGAAGTTTATTGAAGATTTTCCTATTGCAGTTCATATTTTACCTATCGTCTTTTCAAATTAAAATTTTATTAGACACTTGTTACGTCATTTCTTTCCTTCAAGCTTGATAGAAAAGCGAAGGTCATTCTCGCAGAAAAAGAATAGAAGTAAAAAAAATTCTAAAATCCTTCAGTTTTTTTTAGAAATTAAAACGTGGATATTTCTTACTTATAATTTAAAAAAAGTTTCTACGAATATTTAAATGCCTTATCATTGAATATGATGGAAACGTTCTCTTTATCTCTAAATTAACATAGTTATCAAAGACTAATTACATGGACACTTGAAATTCTTGGTCGATATATGTACTATGTATTTATCGATTAGATAAAAGTTGTATAAGTTGTGTAATCACATTCTATCTGTCTCGTAGACATTTTTAATCTTTTGGTTTAATCCTGGGAAATCCACAAATATAGACGTAAATTCTTAAAAGTGATTTAAATCCCTCGAACTTCTCGATTGCGATCTGCAATTATTTTGATCAAACTTTTATCAAATCTTTGAAAGAGTTAAAGAGAAATCAGTTTTATCGTTGAAATTATAACGACCTATCCACAATTCTTTATTAGAATTTTTGCTCAGGCTATCGATCTCTTATCTGTATTTCGATTATTCGGTAGGGTACAAATTTGATAAATTACATGATTATTGGGTGGTGATTGATTACTCACTATTCATGCCATTCGGCTTGTTTAAGACATGAGAAATGATTCATATTTTGAAGAAATTTATTTTTTGTACAATAATGTATAAGATTTACATCTTTACGATAAATATTCTGTTTTTCAGATATTTTCTTATAGATAACACTAATGCTGCATTTATGTTTATATGACATAATAATATTTTTCTTCTTTTATATATATATTTGTTTTTTTTTGTTTGTTTTATATGTATTAATTAATAAAACTGATAAAAGCGAAATACAAAAGATTTTTATATTTATTGCAAGTGTTATAATATCACAATATTTAGGACCTATTGATAAACGGGAATTCTCATAAATTAGAAGTTGTTGGAAATAGAACCTAGTAATTTCCAAAAATGCTCTTAATGTTTCAATATACCATGAATGAAAAGGATTATTATTAGTATACAGGGAAGGTGTAGTTTCATGGCATTAAATCACACGTGTCTTTGATATCATCGAAAATTAAAGGTGCGGGACCAAGTGGAGTTTAGTATGGTACTGTAATCTAGAAACACTGTGTCTTCTGATTCCTATCTTTGTTCCAGATTTCATTAAACGTTGTTCAAGGAATTTTATCTAAATGGCGACGCTTAATCACTTTTAGTCGACATTGAAAGTAAATATAATATTTTGAAAAGATATTTTTACTTTGAAATCAATGGATTCTTTTATATGTATATACATATTTTAATTGATTTAATAATTAAATTACCTATTATAACGTTGTTCGAAATTTGAAGCGTAAAATCATTTTAAATAATATCAGAATTAATTTTTTATGAATTTTTATTTGGAACAAATAAAATGTTTTTTATTAGTATCGTATGGGTATGATAAAAATATTTAATTAAAAAATTAATTAGATTTTGAATTTATATAAGAATAAAATAAGAAGAAGGTATTCATCGGTAAAGCTTATAGCACGATCGTAGAGAGGGCTACTTTTCAGTTGAAATCTTAAGGCTTATTAGGGAGCATTTGCAATTTTAGTTTATTTCGCATTCAATAGCCAACGACGTGTTATAAACTCGGTATCTCTAACGATACTTTGAAACCACATTGTAACGGTACAAGTAGCCAAGTTTTCTTACTTGAAGGAGTACCGCGACCTTTCCGGAAAACCGAACACCTCGCATCAATTCAGGTACCACTGCATCCTTACCAGGAGGAGGCGGGTTAAGGACGCGTGGAAGGGTGATCGTGACACTCAGGACGCCGTTGATTGAAAAACTAATTTTTGACAACAAGCAATCAACGTGTGTCGTGAACAAACGAGAGTGCTCGGACTGACCGAGCGGAACAGACATACATGTTCATCTAGTATTTTATCAGTATAGATATTTTTTTCTAACATTTTATCAGCATAGATATTATAGTACAAGCACGCAAATACATACATATACTGTACTCATTTACATTTTTCATTACTTTATCATTCAACTATAACAAGTACCCCGCTACAATTCAATCTAAAAGGTGTATAAGTTCAGTTCTTATCCAAAACACTTACCCAAATACACCGTGACTGATGACTATAATAGTTATTCAGCGCATCACGTTCGCTACCAAGTCAGTGAATTACCGGGGACAGACGCATAGAAACAGAATATACTAATTTATATCATGTTTAGTTTAATTTAATTTTAATTCTGTACGCTAAACAAAAATAAAATATAATATATATAAAAATAAAATATATAATAATAATAATACCAATATATATTGTCACAAAAAAATTTTAGTCACTATATTTAAATCATTAAGTAGAAATTGAATTTTACATTTTACATAAAAAAATAATTAAATTATTAGTCGTATATCTTATCCACTTCAATATGGAGATATAAATAAACCAAAGCTGGAGACAGCTGAATTGCGCGTGAATCTGTTGAAACGAAATGTTAAATATAGTTCGGATTGCAAAGGGTTAGAGAGAAAGAATCATCGTCGGTACCATTAATAGTTTCGCAGATATAGCAATTCGTTTAATCAATTAATCTCAAAACCAGTCGACATTTGTCGCTTTCATTAATACTATCCTCTTCGTTCGCTTTATTAATACCCCGGATTTTTTCATAAAATTTTACAGACACTCTCTTCTAACTTAAAATATGAGTTAGAAATCTTCATCTTATTAATTTTAACTAATAATTTCGATAATAACTATAAATGTATAATAACAACTTGTATTATACACTTACATATGTACAATACAATCAGTAAAATCAAATCAATCAACTACAGTGGAATCGTAATACACACTTCTAGAATTATAATATACTTATCATACAATACAATTATGTATATGTATATTATAAAAATAGTGAAAAACATTCATAATACAACTAATTTTCTCGCAAGATACCACCAATTTTTCCATATACAAAGTTACATAAAAAATTCTTTTATTATCATAGCAATTCATTCATCTCCCACGGTGCGCTGTAAGTTTACGTCGCCATATTAGACGCATTTTAGCGGCGAAATGCTGAGTCAAAGCGGTGTGTCTCGCCTCGAGGGTGAGGCACTCGTCTGTCGTAGACTCGCTTCAGACGGTTGCCAGACGATAGAGCACTGTTTCGAAATCTTTCCATAAACATCGTGTCTACGGTCGCGTTGCACATACTACATACTGATCGGGTCGCGTGTTAGCCTCACGCTTGCATCGCTATGCGGCTGACATAAATGCGACGGATGCACAGAGGCGCGAGCGCGCGCATGCGCGTTCCCTGCGTCGCCCGAATAATCTTTCTTTTATTGGACGTAATGCGAATTTTATTCTACAGTGGTTCACAAAAGTATTTGAATACATCGTAGAAAACTTTGGCGTATACAGGGTATCCCACGCAACTGGGACAAGTGATAGCTTTGAAACGGTAGAAGATATTAGGCAAAGTTAAACGATTTCGAACGATATATGATCCAATATGGGTACCTATGCCGAAAGTAGTGGTGTATTTTGAATATTTAAAAATTATCTCAATTTTATAAAATAGAACCATCAATTTTTTCTTATACATCAATCGATAGATCTTTTATATTTTCTATACAAAGGTATTAGGGTATTTAGAGTGAAAATCGGTTAATTTGAAAGATACTTGTACTTGTACTTATTGTACGTGAAAGGAAAGTATTATACAAGGAAAGACAACGTAATACTCTCATGTTTATTCCTCGTGTTTCATGCACTCAATTTGGTGCAATTAAAATTGAAACATCTTTTAAAATAAGCATTTTCAGTCGGTATATAAACTTTATCGATATAATCAGGATAGTCGAGACCTATCATAGTAATTACAGTGTTAATAAAATTTCGAAATGTTTCGTATCACACACGTAATGTATTCGTAAAAGATTTATACAAGTGTTCGAACACTTTCGTAAGGTATATTCGCGAGTGCAACTCTTTGAGTATTTATGTTGCTTTTTGGAATAATCATTTTATGAAACGATAATTTTGGTTTCGTAGTTGGTATTTTATGTATTAAAAGGATATTGTATTTGTATTTCATGTATTGATGGTTGATCAAGTTATCGAGTTCATCTTGTTATTTCTTTGTACTTGTACACTTGATTCGATTTCGTTTTCAGAATACGTAATCTCTATTAATTCATATAGCGCATAGTTAATAAAATTTAATACACGTATAAAATTCTGGAGCATTAAATATAGATTTTGTAAGAAATTGCATAGAAATTTTATAAAAATAAATCAAGTATAAATTTTATAAGAAATTGTATAAACATTTTATAATACCATATAAATATAATATAATTCCATGTTGTAACATTTTATTATATATCTTATTGATAATAAAATTCAATATCTATTCGAAACTCTGGAACGTGCGGAAATATTTGTTGATTAGAAATTTCTTCAGAAGGTACATTTTCTTTTATTTATTGCGTATCGTTAAATATCTGAATATCTAAATCGCATTTATATGTTTTTATTTCTACTACTAATTCGTATTTTTATGCTAATTTGGTACAGTTACCTTAGTTATTGTATTGCTGTTAATTGGTAAGCAATTAGTTGGTTATTAGTTAGTTAACAAATTAGTACTTAGAGCGAGATTATTTTAGTAATTTGAAATGAAATAAAGCGGAGCTACTAGTACATTTATAAAGTGTAATCTTCTTGTTACTTCTTCGTACTTAGAGATGGCTTTATTTTATTTCCAGGATGCTTGATTTGTTAATAATTTCATAATTTCACGTTTAGCAACTTTACTTACGACAACCTATAGATATACGCGAATGAAAGTGAATGAAAGAGAGAAAGGGGACCAATGTTTCTCATTCGATTCGAATGTAATGACACAGTGATAAGTAGTCTCAAGGCCGACTAGTTTGTCCGAAGTTTACAACGCATTTATAAGGGGATAGCTTTGTGCAAAAGGAATCGTGAATTACGATTCTCACGCAAAGAAGTCATTACCAGTAGAGTTTACCTCATTAGTAATCTCGAGAAATCAATCGGACATGGTGGATGGAATTATGCGATCGACATTTCCTTTTTCTCTAAATTTTTCATTAACTTTTCGATGTATGCCGAACTACCTTAAGAAGGTGTATCATAACACACGTTCCAGATCATTTTTGCTATTTTTCTTTACAAAGAGTCTACATATATCTATGACTTGATGATATCATAGAGAAAAAAGTTACATTAGATTTAAATTAGAAGATCCAAAGGTCTTTAAATATCTATAAAATTTGGAAATTTGAAAACTTGATCGCTTGAACCGTGGATATTGATTTGCTGATATATGAAAGAATTTATAGTTTCATAATTTGTAATTTATCGAAGGTGACAGTTGGAAAAGAACTTATAAGCTTAGGTTATATTCGAGATTATTTTCGTGCTTATGTATATCTTTAATATTACTTAGGTAATAGTGGTACGATACTTATCACGACAGAGCGTGGTATTTACATAGTGTATCATTTTAGACTGTCTTTCTTTTTTTACATTGGATAAACATATTACGTAAGACTGACTTCTATCGATGATTTAGGTTAGAATGGTTCTACAACGTGTGTCTACTTATACGTATCAGATCAAGGTTCTTATCATTTTCATTAATAAGACTTACTACGTATTTCTACGTGTACAGGTGTATAGATTGTTGAATAATCATAGGATAGAAGCCAGATTTTTTGACGATGAACAGAAATTTGATACATCATATGAATTTTATTATATTGTTATAATAACTATATTATAAGGACAGTAGTAT
This sequence comes from Bombus confusus, assembly GCA_014737475.1. NCBI lineage: Eukaryota > Metazoa > Arthropoda > Insecta > Hymenoptera > Apidae > Bombus > Bombus confusus. Next base: position 599,240 of record JACXIV010000090.1, read on the forward strand.
CCACAGTAGCATGATCAAGATAGCGTAACAAACTTCTTTTCTGAATTATGAACATTTTTTTAGAGCTTCTGTAAAACATGTATGTCTATTGCCTTAATATTTTTTTTATGCCACACTTGTGTTACTTTATTTTTTTACTTAAACTGAATGATTTTTTGTTACTAAAAAGAGATTAAACAAGAAGATGATGTTACCTAAATAAAGAAATATCGTTTGTTTATCGTTATTCATTAATGTTATATCATTCCGATAGGCAGCTGTAAGTATTTTTATTATTATTATTATTATTATGATTATATTGAGATAAAAAATATAGACAAAAATAATATACTGTTGTATTATTTGTATACTCTTAATAACATATATATCAGTACAGTTCTTATTATTGGGAGATAATACATATCACCGTCAAATTACTGAGAATGGTGATTAGCTATTGCTGATTATGTTAATAATACATACCTGTATTCGTAGAAGCTTACACTTTCAAGCAAAAATTGAGCATACTTACAAACAAAACCTTGGAAACTACTTACTATGAAGAGATTATTAGGTGTATTGACTATAGATAAACAGCGTGTCGACTAAACTAACAATTCTAGATGTTCTACAATAGAACGGTTGCAAAGTTTATGGACTGTTTAAATATTATTTTCTGAAGAAAGAGTACTTGAGCAAACAATATACTGAAATTTTGTCGACAATTTTGTTAGGCGTACATATAATGAGTAGTCGTAAATTCAATTGTTGCACACGTAATACTATTTGCAATAACAAGCAATTGTCACACAAACTGTTGATATCTTCCCAGTAGTGGATTCCCGATAAGAATAGAGTAAGAAATAAGAGTAACGACAAATCACGTCACTAGTGTGATTTCGATGTATGTTTGCAGCCGAATCGACGCAACACTCCGGTAAATCAAATCTTGAAGATGTTCAACGAAGTTTTGAACGGTAATAAATGATTTTGAACGACCTTGGAATATCAACTTGAATCATCAAATACATTGTATACGTTCCGTATACGAAAACAAAGCTCATCACGAAATCTCGAAAGGACGTCCATCTAGAGACGATTCATGATCATCATAAAATTGGCCCTTCCGAAATAGTTTGATTCAAAACATTTTTTGAAACGAGCTATAGTTTTAAATGTGGCATCCTGTATACAAATTTCAATTTTTATTTTTTGCAGTTTTTATATATTTATATGTTACAAATAATATTGCCAATAGTATTACTATTATTAGAAAATTTTTCATAGATGATAATTCAAATTAAGCAATTAAAAATAGTATGCCCGAAATTAAATTTTCGCAATTTTCGAGTTTTATAAAAACGATAAAAAATTGGCTTATTATTTTACAGATAAAAAATCACGTTGAAAAAGATGTAAGAAAAAATGTTCCATAGATCGTTTTTCATAGTTTGTTGTATAGTGATATGAATCGTTCAAACATGTTTTCAAGGAAAAAGTACAATTGTGAAATATGTATTGCGATATAAATGTATGCATACATATATGTACATATGTACATACTAATTATTCGAAAAACAAGAATTATTTGTGTTATACGTGTGACTCATCCTGCAGAAACCTTTGTGAATAATTCACATATGTATGTTTGTATATCTTATAATTTTGTTAAAGTGCTTAAATGCTTGCTGCCTTGCACAAAATAAATTAACACAATATTTAATTTGTTTATCACGAGTGTCTTTAAATACGAAATCGAGTTGAGTCGATTACTTATTTAGCAATCTGCGTAGGGAAATCTCTCTTGTTATAAAAAAGCATCAAAGCATCAAATGTATCTTGATAGAAAACTGTCGTGATTAATGACAACCATTAAACTTGATATCTACCATAGAATATCTAATCAACAATAGTGCAGTAAATCAGAAATAGATTAAGTAGAATATTCCATTTTTCATCGTTATTTATCATGACATAAAAGGAAAAATAGTAATCAAAGGAAGATACAAATAATGTAAATAAAAATATTTAGAAATTTGTGGCAGTTACGTCAAAAAGTTTTATTATTTTTATTTAAAAGTTACAGTACAATAAAAATCGTTCTATATAAAATTCATAATCAAATACGTTTCATATAAAATACATAATAAGCCCATTTTTTATAAAGTCTGCTAATAATACTTTATTAATTAACACTATATTACTTGCCAGTCGTTTCAATATTACTTTATAAAATGACGGTACACCCTATCACTAGAGAAAATTTCAAAGAGAACCTACGATTGAAACATTTGGAGCAAACCATTTAAACTTAATAATCTCCATAGCAAACTGTGGAGTATACGACTATCTTTGTCAATTGCGAATATGCGTGATAGCGTTACAATGTACCAAAGTACTTACGTTATGTCATTAACTCCATCCTTCAACGAAAATGCGAGCACACGATAACGAGGTTATCTCAAACATATGCTACATAGTGCGTTTGCATGCACTTTAACAGGAACATTATCGATGGTCAGTTATTCATGAAACAGTTCTCCGTATTTCGCGTTGGGTGCCAACTTCTCTGAAAAGATATAATAGACATCGTTGCTAAGAAATATTACCCTGGTAAATCAATTCCCGAGTATAGAGCTACTCTTGGCTTGGGTACATTGTCTTGCTTAGAAAATGAAGAATTTTCTTCTTATACATGGTGTTCTAGGGATAATTTATGTACCAGTTATGGCAGCAGTTCTGAATCCTGTATTAGGAAGGATGAGCGCATTAAACCATGAAATAGGGTGGCTTCCGCTTTGGTAAAGTCCTGATGAGAGATTGTTCTTTTTGAAATGTGAAACTGTAACTGCTCGGGGCGGTTAAGTTGGGGTTAGGTTGGGGTTAGGTTGGGGTTAGGTTAGCTTTCGCAGCTGTGGGTTTTAGAAAGAGAAAGCGAAGACAGTCGAGGGTGCCATAAATTACTCCCTCTTTCATACTATGTTTTTCTAACAGCTCTAACGGTTTTGCGACTGCGACTTCTAAAATACTGCTCTATTCTTCATTTTTTATTTATTTAACGATTTAACGATTTAACGAAAATATTATCGATGATTGATTACCCGTGAAACGGTCTTCCGCACTTTGTATCGATACCATCCTATTATAATAATGTAATATAATCATATACCTATAATTTCGGATTTGGAAATTTAGAAAGAAGAAATAGAATTAGTTTATTTAAGGATCGTAGGAATACGACAAGCCTATAATAAGTAAAATTAAAGACTTCTGTTCGAACGTTTCAATAACATGTGAAATCCAAACTTCGTTCGTTCGTTTAGTCGCGTCGAAAACGATTATCGATGAGAGTTACACCCGAGATTCTTATTTAATCCGTATCATGAAATGGAAGCTGCCATCTAAGCTCTGGATTCGTGGAACGGTTTGAATTACCGTAAATTTATGGGTCATTCCGAGAATGCATGTCACGGATATGAATGAAACGATGTGATATGCATGTTTTTTTCTCTTTCAATTAACACGAAATCTGTTACTATATCTTTCCGGATAAAATGGAGAATTTGTTCAGCAAACGCTGTATAGTATTTTGTACTTTTCGATATGTGTTTCGATCTTTAATCGATAGATGATAGATAAAGAAATAAAAATTGTTTAAACCGTTAGGATGGCGATCCCTTTGATCTTTGTACTTTCGATGCTTGATAAATTCACTCGATCAGTCAGTACCGTATTATTTTGTGAATAAAATGTTAAGAGCTCACGGGTTCGGTTGAAGAAGAGCCGTTGTACGAGGAAGCTCGTCGAGATCGGGTACTGAAATCCTAGTCAAGTTTACTACAATACATGGACAATCATATCCCACTTAAAAATCAATGAAAAAGTTCATGGGCTATCGGTGTCAAATTTTTTTAATTTTTATTTGGCGAGAACTTTTTTTTGACAGCTATTTTCCTGTGGGACTCGATGTTAATCGTACGTCGGCGTCGGTTCAATAATCAACTTTCTGCCGCTCTCGGCGTTACCGCGTCTAATTCTTTGGCTACCAGTCTAAATAACAACATTAGATCGTACGAACAATTCAGCCGGAGTAAACTGATATTATCCCGGCTACGTAATCGTCCGCTTCATCTGGTAGCAGTCTCAAGTTCAATACGCTCAGCGTGCTTCGAATTTTTTAAATCTACGAGTTTCAAAATTCCAGATCTTTTACCCTTGGAACTTTCGAATTTTCATGCTTTCAAATTTATAAATTTACAAATTCTCAAGTCTCTTACTTTTGAAATCTTTGAATTTTTCAAGAGCGTTAGAATGTTTTTTCCGCGCCGTATTGAACCGAGAAATCATGTAAAATTAGAAATGACCGTAATATGATAAAATCGCGTAGGAAATTTATAATTCCATATATGTGATCGTCGAATTTATGAAGTGTGCCACTTGAGAAACGTCCCTCTTCTTGTAACTTTGAGTGACTAGATATTGTGTACTTATCAGTGAGTATATATAACGTTGGTAAACTCTAATAATCTTGGTAAAACTTTCTTATCGATGTTACATAAACAAAACATTAACCCATGTATTTTGCTGCTCGTTTCATGTTAGTAATCCTAATCCCAGTCATAGTGTCTGAATTGCTGATAATGAAAATATTGAAAATTAATATCATTTATGAAAAACTATCGTCCAATGTCAAGTATAAGAGTAAAACGATATACTACGATAAAACGGTACGTATATATCCTATAGAAAGTATTCGTTAAATAGGTATTTTCATATTATAAAATAATACAAGGGGCCAGTAGCTGATATGTAATTATTTGCAATGAAAGATTTGAAACAATTATGATTGAAGGAAATAACGTGGAATGGAGTATTTTCTGGTCTATTCATCGATTGGGAAATTCCTCTCCGTTACTTGATTCCTACGATTTCAGCGGTGAATTATTCCGTGAAACCTAGCGAGATCAGATCGATGTGGAAACGCTATCGCAATTACGTTCAACCCTTTTTGTTTGCATCACAACCATTGACTGTTTTATTCTCAGTCCATGAGTAATTACGTCTCTTGTTATTCAGTTATAATTGTACAAATTTTATTCAATATCTGTTTAATTGGTAATTATTTAATTGCTTAATTAGTTTCCTCCCTTTGAAAAAGGATAATGTCAAAAATAAAGGAAGTATGGTATGAAAGGCTGGAAAGGATAATTCTTTATCAATTCTTTTATTAACGATTGCTACAGGAAATATATTTACATTTTAAGATTCCAATTTTACCTATTCCGTTAACATAAACTCATATACCATAATTTTACTCTAATACAAAAATAAGCATCATTATTAAATTAATAATTTTTTAAATTGCCGACATAATATGAAATAAATATCTTAAACTTATTTTTACTAATCGTTGAAGTTTGTTGAACAATTTCTGTATTTATTTCAACATTTATTCGTGTTCCGTCTTTACAAATTTTATATAGGATATTAATGGAACTTTTGATCCTTATTTTACTCATTTTTAAAAAATGAGTTCTTTCTTATAACGCAATAATTAATTAGCAGAATTAATAAAAGACGCGTCAAATGCACAATAGAATATTTCAAATCCAAATTATTTGGTATTTTATAGAAGATGATTTATTTGATCTTAATAGAAAGTAAAGTTACATTTCTTATATTATTTCTAAAACAAAAATAATAAAAGACATAAAACATTTTTATACAGAATTTCACAAATTTGATTTGATTTCGTTTTGATAAAAATTTTCAAATTTAGGAAATGTATTAGGTTTAATCATTATTCTTCAAATGCATATCTATCGTTTCGTTGATCTATATTTTTATCTGCGAAATTTGCACTGAAATTTGTCTTTACATATTTCAATTTTCTAGTCTCAGTTCGCGCTTTATTTCATATCTTTGTAAGAGGAGGTCGCAGAATTAAATCTAATTTTGGAAGGTGTTCTACACGTTGAATATTTTGGGATCGCTAGCTGAGGTTCCTCTGTTGTTCTCGCAGATAAAATAGGGAAATCTAAAATATAAAATCCGACGAGACGAGCCTAAAGAACATTTTATTCAGAATTTTTACCGTTTCGATATTTTTTCAAATGAAAATTCGTATCCCTCGAGTCACTCAGAAGCAATTAAAACGACATAGCAGACAATTATAGCAGATATTACTTCTTTTAATTTTCCTTGGGATTTATAGGCGTCTAATTTCTGCGTCTAATATTCCCTGAGATTGTAAAGAGCAATAATAAACAAAATTACTTTTATTTGCAAATTTCTGCAAAAAAGATTCTCTTTCCATTTGTGCATTTGTTCACATCTGGACACATTTGTAATTATGTGCACATTGTAACGATGTACACATTTCTGCATATTCGCTATTGCTTGCACATAATTTCAAGCACCGAAGAAAGTATACATACGTAATATACGTAAAATTGTATAAATGATTTCTCTTTTAATATAAAATATTAGGATAAGATTTTGCATTTTAATTGTCGTAAATCATTTTACACATGTATGTACGTATATGTGTGAACATAGGCGTGGTCTCTTATGAAAGATTCTATAAATAAAATACTTAAGCCCTTTGCTATTTGCTTTCAAGGTTAAAATCTCGAGTTCTGCTAGTTAAGCAAGAATGGTAACAGTTATCGACCAGCAGAGTTAATGTCTAAGGATGAGCATTTTTGTCAAAACCGTATTGATCCTGACAGAATTGCTACATCCAGCTCACACAGTCGCCATATTACATACTCCCCTAATCAATGGTTTATGAAAATCGCATTGCATACCAAACACACACCGCTCAAAAGTTACGTAGCATCCACTTGAAACGTAGACTGCACCTGCGCTGTAAATGTCAGTTAGGTGAAATACGTACTTTGGATTTCGCATGTCTGCATCTTCAAATTTCCCATAAATGCATAAAAATCCGTAGTCTAGTTAATAGTAATTTTTATTAACGGTAATCATTACGAATGGCGGAATTTTTTTGTCTTGGTTTGATTCTACGATTGTCTCTAAGTAGAAATTTATCTCGTCTACTGAATGTTATAACGACGAGTGCTATACTTTGGATATTTTATATATTTCTCTGTACTGTTAATATTTCTGCAATTTTTCATCTCTTATAAGTGGACAAAAATCCGCAGCCTACTGGCGATACGAGTAATTAGAAGTAATCATTAGAATATTTAATATATTTAATATATTTCTATATTTAAAATTATTTGTATTAATATATTTAATGTTTATAAGAAGTTAATTATTTATTTTCATATTTCGTTTCGTCGTTATTTCATTTCTTACGAGTGATTCTCGCCTTCATTGAGAATGATGATGATTTCATTATGCGAGGAATTCAACCGGTGAATAAACCCGATGTGGAACCTTCGGCGCCACGTGTTTAGGTTTATATCAGCGCGAAACGAATGGATAAAATTGGCTGTATATACACACGGGAGAACAATGTCCGCATTTTATTAACATGTTTATTAACAGTGTTGTCGCACAGTGGCCGATTTAGAATCCAGGAAATGTATAAAAGGTTTAACCTTTTGAAGTTTGGAAGCATTACTTTTTTTAGAAACGTTCCTTTGCATAATCTGAAGATTATAATCTTATACATGGACGAAATATGACGAGTTCGATATTCAAAATTCATTGGTACAAAAACTATGCCGCATTAAAGTTAGGCGTTAAACTTCGTTTTGGGGCAGTACTTTTTTTTCGAACCATCCTTACATCTTCCTATAGTATTCGACGAATAAAGACGAAATATAGCGGTTTTGAGTCTGGGAATGCATTGGTTATACAAAGTTATGGTTAATATATGAATCGATTTGGCAAATATTTTCTACATGGATTACCAACTGCCGGAAGGCAGCCAAAAAATATATAGCCCAGCTATAACGTTCATAGCATCAACAAAGACTAACGCTTTAATTAAGGCCTACCTCCAATGCATAAGACTAATTTGATACTGAAAGTACCAAATTTTAGCGACGCATAACTTTTGAGCTAATGGATTTCGATACTTGAAATTCTTGTATTTTGGTTCTATTTCTCATCGGCTACTGAGATTATGGAAAAAAAGTTTAAAAAGGAGCGATGCTGCCAAACGAAGTTTAGTCTATAAAAGTACACAAGTATATTTCTTAACCTTCCTTTAAAAGATTTAAAATTTGCTCCTAATTTATATTTGAATATCTTTATCCGATACTAATCTAATTACTAAGCTATATAATTAAATTCGCGTTAATTGTACACCTAACAAGCCTTCCAGAATGTGACATAGTGTTTTTATGTTTTATTACTCTTGGAAAGCAGGCGATAACCCTATCGCACGCTGAATAAAACATTAGTAAATAGTTTGAAAGATCAATTGCATTCTAACTACAAATTACAAAATTAATTGCGTCCTAATTAGAATAATCGAGTAATTGTTACGTTTCTTAAGTAACAAGAACAACGATTTTTTTGTAACTTAAACAGATACAAAGATAGTCAAATTATTCTAATAAAATATTGCTTAAATTCCTGATATTGTTAATATTTTATTAATGAAATACTTGAACTTTTCATATAAATCAAACGTATTAATTTTCAATAAACTATTTCTTTAAAATAGTGAAATACATTGTCGTGTTACTATCTTTTATATCCATTATATGTTATAATTTTGTATTATTGTAATTTCGAAATTTTTAAACGTCGTTAAAATTGTAAGAAAATGCGTTGAGGAAATTTGAAAAGAAAATACTTTAATAAGATACAAGAATATAGAAATGACGAAGCAGATATAAAAATGCTTTCTATATTGATATATATATGTGTTGAATGTATCGACTGTGATATTATCCATCAAATGATCGAAATATCAAAAGTATTGCTTAAAACATCAAATATTCCAATCAGTTGGATGGAACAAGTTTCGTACGACCCGAATTTCGAATACTTCGATTACTCAATCAGCTATATCATTCATAGGTCTCGAAGGCTATTTTTATTCTGCATATTTTATACGCTTTGGCACGTGGACAAGAGTATTACATATTTCATGCACGATTGGCATGTTCGTCTCGTAAGATTAATTTTATTTGTTATTAATCTAACGATATTCTATTTGATAAGTGGTTACTAATACTTGATATTTATCACCAGATTGCGGGTATATATGCAAATTCATATTTTTATGTGTAATTAAAGAAATGAAACACAAGCTGGGATTTGTTTCGCCTACCAAATATTATAATCTGTTCTGTATATTTATTATAGTAATATATTAACAGTAATCTACTCCAGATACTTTACATACTTTTGCACACTACGTTCATTCTGTACCCTTTTGTATCATCGAAATTCTCATAAATGACTAAAAACCCACAGTCTAGTCACCATTGTAATATAATAAAACAGTGGTTCTTAATTTTTTCGTAAATTAAATCGAACTATATTAACTATCGAGAGGAATATGTATTATATGTGGGACTTCAAAAGTAAGAATTTTTGTTAAAATATTATTGAATTAAACAGTTTCATAAATTAAAAATCAAAGGTTAAGCAATATATAAAAGTTACATAAGTAGAATATTATTGAAAATCGTGAAAAAATCGTGCAATGTTGTTCTTTAATAGGTCTAATTGGGTTACTGTCATATGACCTTTAGTATAGTTGCTCAGGATTGATTGCTTCATGATTGCACTCTTAAATTAAATTTTGTAAGTGCACGTGTTAAAACTTGAACCTTCGAATCTTTGAGTTAAATTTTGTACGCATTGAAAAGAAATTTAAATTCTACAAAAGATAAATCTTTAAACTTGTAAATGATATTTTCTGTGTTAGCACACATTCCTTTCCAACAAAAGGTAATTTAAATCTTAAAATTTTCCAATCAAATTTTATATAACTTAAAGAAGAGCTGTATTAAACATAAGAGAGCAAAATGTACTTTTGATGTCTATTCTGTCATATTAAACGCCTACGATATTTAAAAAATCATAGTCTCCGGCTGAAATGGGAATTTCATTTCGTTACTAATTTGAATATGCAAATTTTCACATCTCCTGCCTATAAATTAATTTATTCAGATAAGCGACATTGATTTATAGTTGATGTTAGATTTGTGTAAGAATGTTGTAACGTCGATAACGTATACAGAGTGTCTCAGTTAACTTGAGCACTTGGAATAATTTTTTCTAGAGTATGCGTTGTATGAACAATTTTTTTATACAAAAGTTGCTTAGCTTAAAAGGCCACATTACGTGGCGCATGTATCCTTTTTCATACATGAGTTGGAGGCGTTTTGAAGGTTTCAAGGTTATTTTAAATGAAATGCTGTATCCTTTATATGAAAATTTACTTTACGTAATATCAAGTTGAAGTTTCAATATCATCAAAGATTTGCATAATATAGCGGTGTTTCTTCATGGTACAAATTTTTCTTCATCACACTCGTCTATCTTCATTCACTGCCGGTGTGTTGTAGATCGTAGGTGATCGAAATGGTATAGATCTTCCATTGACGTTAATACAATGTTGCAATCTATTAACCGACGATGAAACTGAATTGTTTCTACGTTCTTTCATATTCTTTGATGTTGTCGTTGGTTCACGGTACGCTACGTTTTTTAATCATTTCGCTAATACGCGTCACACAATGTAACGACGCACTAGTTGTTTTCCACAGATCCAGCGTCGCATTATGACGCATTCTGAAAGCCGCTTATTATTTTTTATTATGATATATATGTAAAAATACGTACGTGTGTCATATTATGTAACATGTTGAAAATTTGAAACTCGGGCTGTGCACCGCGACTTTTTCCTCAAACGGCGGTAGCGAAAGGGTTAATGTCCCTCGCAGAAAGTAGTCTAGCAGCTTTAGATCTAGTGAACGTGTGGTAGCCACAGAAATTCTTAACCACGATCGATCTGTCGATTGGGAAATTGTTTATTCAGCATTTACTTGCTACATATGGTAATGTACAGGGTAGCATTTAAACACCGCTGTTTCACGGAAATACCTGATGATTTCAAATTTTCGACTTGACGTTACGCAAAGTAAATCCGTAATTAACAAAGCGAAATTATTCGTTAAATATTAAGTTAACTATTTAGGGCTAATAAACATCAATACCTTTCTATTCGGAATTCAAGACTCTTCCACGTTTTCACATAAAAGATGTAGCATCATTACGTTTAAGATAACGAAGTTGATCTTGCAAAAAAAGACATGCGTCGCATAACGTGCCCCTTCGATCTAAGCAACTTTTGTATAAAATTTTTTTCATATAACGAATATCTACGTTGAAGGTTGTCCAGAATGATCAAGTTAGCTGAAACACCCTGTATGTGTTTTTCGTAGAATATATTTAAAGGCATTAACCCTCGTTAGGTCATTGTGCAATCACGAATAATTATAATGCAATTAATATCGCTTGATCTTTGAAACATTCATAATTGGCGGTTCGAAACGCCATATAATGTAAAGTAGTTTGCGTTAATCTAATTGCAAATTACCATGTTGCATTTTACTGTTGCTGCAGGTACAATAAATGCCTATCGAATTAGTACATAATTAATTATTATCGGATCAATACCATAATTTGTACGCGCAATTACATTATTTGAAGTACAATTTTAATAAAGTAAACTTACAACTCTCTACTAACAGATCAATAATAATAATGATTTAAGCTTTGTTTATTGCAAGTTGTCGCAATATTTGCAGTTTTAATCTTTAATTTTTGATGTCTGTAAAGCGCATTTTTTTAAATTTAATTTAATAAACGGGCTAATAGAGAGACAAATGAAAGAGGAGCTATCCTCGCTAGTTCTCGCTTGAATATTCTTCGACGATCTAGAAGTCCACTCCCTTTTGTGTAGCCGGTAATTTTCAACAATTTTAAAGGGAAATACGCGAAAGATCGATTTTCTTTACACGATGGTGTATTAGTGTATAGCGTAGACTTAACCGAAATTTTACAGTTAGTTACAAGCTAAGTAAAGAATACTGACATAAAAGTGTAGTATTCGTGAAAAAGATCGATAGTACATGCTTAAATCTCTAAGATTCTAAACCCTTAAAACCTTTGATTCCATAGAAGGTCATTCAGAGATCCCAGTGCATCATTGTTCGATGATGCCCTAGAATTTCTGTGTCAAGTACTTGGATTGCCAGCCATTGTGCTCGTTTACAAGAATTCACTTTTTAACATTTTCCATCGTTTCTTACGTAAAAACTTTAATCTAGCGAGTAAAAAAGGTTGATAAATGCAAAATTTAATAGCGGAAGGTAGCTAATAAATTCGTGTAAAATGCTAATTATTCGTATTAAGGAGGAGTTAGAAAGTAGTAAACAAAATGCAAAGTTTAACGTTGTTTCTGCAAAATTGACATTATTTACTTTAACCTCAGCTGCATCTGGCGTAGTTATTTGTAAGCTGTATTTGATTAATCGATAACGATAAGCGCAAGTTTCGTTACACTACGGGAGGAAAGAATAAATGAAACTACTATTACTTCGGTGCATTAACCCAAAGAATTTCGTTGAAACTTTGGTCGATCCTTGGCTATCTGTGCTTCGCAGAACTTACATAAGGTACGTAAATTATATCCTTCTTTTACATTGGAATTCTAAGATTGCCGTCAATGAGGCGTGTGTCTGAATTTTTAGAATACATTTCAGGTGTGTCCCTGTGTATATAATAGGTCGAACGGAAAGTTCGTACGTTTTTTATTCTACAACATTCCACTGTATTGTCGAGTTTTGCAGTTATTCCAAGACGATGGAGGGTTTCGATTATACACGTCTGAGAAACATTAAGCTACGATGCAAGTGCCCTACTGGTAACTCTTATTATTCTTATCAACTGCTTTTGGTCGCCCAGAATCGTACAAGCCAAAATCTGTTGATCGGAATCTTTTCAATCAATTTTTACGTATACGAATCTTCACGGTATCTCCTCCAGATACTTGACGAATGTCATTTCCGAAGTTGTACTTGCCCTGCGAAACTCGTACAGCAATGTGTGACGAATACGCATTTTATCAATAGACATTTTCCGTAGAGTGGCATTTAAAATACGTGTAAATCATATTTTGTAATGGTAACTTGGATTATTTCATTTGATATTTCAGTAGTTATTTAGCAGAGTAACAATTCAAATAAATAATATTCAAAGACTGAATAATCTCCAGAGATTAATAGTTATATGTAATAGAAAGATCGATAATTCTATTTAATTGTTAATTAATTTGCAGCGAAAGCGAGTAGAATCTGATTTCTCCGTTCGATTAATTTTCCGCGTGAAAGAAAGACATACGCCGACGATTATAACACAATTGCTATAAACTTTGCAGACGTAGTACTATAAATAACCGTATACATACATAAATAGATTAATGTAGATGTTTCACAAGATGTTTCGCCTATGCGATTGTTCTATCGTAGTGAATGAAGTGCATTTATCTCTGACAATCGAGAATTGGCAATAACGTGAGTCATAGATGTAAATCATTAGACGTCATCGCGCGTTAACAATTCATTTATGCAAATGAGTGATATATGGCGTCATAGCTGTAGCGGAAATATTCCGGTTTATTAATTGTAAACTTCGACAGATGTCTCATATAAATAGCGTATATACTTTTATATTCACAGCGTGTATATATACTTCTTGCAATTCTTTAGATGTCGCAGAAGTGGACGATGGTATGCAAATATTGAGAATAGCCACGATCTCGCCGATTTCAATGACCTTGAAATACGTTGTCAAGATCAACGCTCCGAACAACTTTTTTCCAGCAATTTACATTTGTTACTGTTACGTAGATATCACCTAACGATTTATTATATAAAGATTTGTTCTGCAAACAATTTTTTGATGACGGCGTATTTACATTTTGCTGGTACATTTTTGAGCAATCGAAGATTAGAATAAAGCGCAACGTTCCATGTATGGATCCATTCGTCGAAAATTATTTCACTAATTGTTTCATTAATTTTTCGTTTTCGTTTATACAAACCTTAAATCGAGCCTTGCAAATTAAATCTAAGAAGGAAGACGCAACGTACGTAAAACTTGCTAATTGCATCGTTGAACGTGAGCTTTCCAAAATATAGAAAGCCAGATTGTCATAACTTACATACTGCTTGGTAAAAATTCTAAATTTCTTTCCTTGTTGAAAAAAGACGCATATTGAGTTCCATTGGCGTCTTAAAACGACCGCTACTGACATAATTCCCGAAAATAGTGGCCATAATAATAATTTTTGCGATAATTGAACGAGCTGAGACGCGAATTTTTATTCCGAAAGCGACCACAGCGGGGTGATCATAGTAGATTATATGTATATTCATAATGTGATTTCATATGGGCATTACGTAACGACTGAACAATGTTTTATAGCGTGATATAGAGTGTATTATAAAGTTTGCTTCTTATAATAAAAATCTTAATATCTGTCTAAAACTATATTGTAAAATTAAGATTCTAACTTTCAGTGCCGTTAAATTTTTTATTCTTTTTAATATCAAAATGAAACGAAAGCGTTAAAAAAGTATAAATTCTATAAAATTTCACAATGAACGACTTTGCTACTGTTACACGATCGTGTTTCTTTCGAAGAACAATTCGAATTATTAAATTTATTGTTACATTCTCTATTTCATACATAAAATCTCACGAAAAAAAAATTTCGCAATTCTATCCGCGCATTCGTAAAACGAAAAAACAAATTTATCGGCACAATGCAGAAGCAAAACGCGTGCATTGCTATTTCACATGGTAAACCGGATCAGCAGGCTTTTTTTTTTAAGCGAATAAAAACCGGACAGAAAGTATTTCTGTTTTTCGGTTTCATTAAATTTACCACATTTTATAATCTTTTTCGCGCATCTAGCGATTCGTTTGTAAAATCAAATTTCAATTCTCTCTGTTTTTTATATATTTCTATAAAAATTCTCTTTATTAAAGATAAAATATTAAATCAAAAGTTTGGAAAATAAATACTACACGCCGTACGATAACGAGCAAAAATATTAGCGCAGACCAGATGTCTCTATAAAAATCCAGTAAAACTGTACAACTTACGATTTATCCTTTTACCGTCGCCAAGCAGCTATAAAACGAGAATAAATAATAAAAGATACAACGTTAAGATCTTTTCCTTGAATTAAGAAAGAAAAAGATTTCACCTGCTCACAAATGCTATGTATATAATAGTACGAAGGTGAAAAATGTTACAGTTTATTGATTCCCAGATATTCATCTTTGTCAAGTAAAAGATTATGTTTACCTAGAATGAATTTGAGACTTTTGGTCAGCTAGATCGAACAAATATCCCATTGGTTCGACCAGGTTCGCGGATAATAATGTCGTAAAGCACGTTGGGTCTGGAAAACGTACTAATTTCCAGAAAATATTCTCTACAGCTTTCTAGACATTTGGGACGTAACCGTAGAAGGCAGCTGTTGGTTACTCGAAATATTTCGATGGACTTTGGTAGACTGGACGGAATGCGCGTAATATGGAAAAATAAATAAAACGTTCAAAGTGGAGCATCCGCTTATGATATTCGGTAGAAATAAATTTCTGCTTACGTTCTATTTTCACAAATAACCGCCGCCTCTTTGTAGCGTATAACGTATGACGTTATTACGCTTTGTCAACAACTTATTGCTATTACGGTGGATGGTGAGGCGGAGTTAAAAATTATGCATAGATTTTCAGTTACACGGATTAATCAAAGTCCAGAACTTTATTAATGTTTTATTCATATTTTTGTTAATGTACCTGTTAAATTTCGTTTCAGTTAATGAAATTAACCAAGCAAATACTTGGCGAGAAACTTTTCACGAAGCTTATGAAGGCTACATTTTACGGTCACTTTGTCGCCGGCGAAGACGAGGTGCAGATCACTCCTGTCCTGGATAGGCTACGGCAATTTGGTGTAAAGCCCATTCTTGATTATTCCGTTGAAGAGGATATTTCTCAAGAGGAAGCAGAACGACGTGAAATACAGTACGTATCGATAATAATTAATCTTTTGCCCCGTCGAACTTTTTCTGAAAAATCGAACTCGCTGGCTCCGCCCCTTACGTAGGTACGCATCGCAGTGTTACAAATCTGTGCACATCCAAACTTCGCGTTCATCCAGAATATCATCGAATTATGTACTTTGTACTTCTTTAGCTCAAAAACGGTGAACCACTGAGCCTCTCCATTTTTTAATGTAAGCTTTTTAACAGAGTTTCGCGTCGTATAATAATTTTTTCAACAATTACTAAGAAAATGTTCGCTCCGATAAATGAAAACGTCATTTTGACTTGATATAGAAATTACGTATTAAATATGAATACATACTCGGAGGATGGACGAGAATCTCGACTACTTCGGTACTGCAGGTTAAATTTTAGCTACATATACGGGTATACATCGATCGTATCCTTAACACGTAGCTAAGACTCGAAGAAATTCCTGAGAAACTCATTTTCTCGGAGAATTACGAACGAGATACACTTTCAGAGAAAGATGATAAATGAAAGCTTAACAGAAAAGTTGTAAACGAAAGCTTATTAAGAAAGATTGTAAATGAAAACTTAACGGAAAAATTGTTGATAAGAACCGAGCAGAAAAATTGAGAAAATTTTCTGACGAAAGACGAACTGGTGAATAGAGTAAATCGCGTCGGAAGTTTTAATTACAATTTTTTGTTTAATATCACCTACGTTCGAATTAATAACTATAACGGCTCTTAAAGAATTTTTTCTTTTCGTATTTGCAAAGTGCGTAAAAATTTCGTAATAATTCGACTATTTGAATAGAGAACACACTCGACGCTTACAACATTTGCGATAAATATTTAGACCGGTAGATAGCGGCGAAGATTTTTTCTATTTGCTGTTTGTGAGCTGCTAACGAAAGGAGAAATCAATAGTTTGCGAACAGTTTAAGAACAAGTTTACAAATTAACATAGAGTAAAGGCGAACTTGTAACTTGATGTCACGCGTGACATACACTTTTGCAACTGCTGGAGAATCTTAAGATCAGCTGCGATTTTCAGCTGCTTTGTCGTTCTGCTACCTGCACCGTAAAACAAAATTTATCTCGTACGCACTGTAACGATTAAGAAAGTACTTTGAATAATTTACAAGCGTATAAAATATTACGTAAAAATCGTTGAAGTGTCGGCAAAATTTTCGTTCGCGCTACTCTGAACGCGCGCCACAGGTTCGCCATGTCGGGCTGAGCTCTTTGTTCGAAAAGCTTCTCAATTACAAACGAAAATTAAATATGGTACAACTTAAACGATATTAATTTACAGAGGTTCTGTGTCAGAAGCCGGAGACGAGAAAACGGAAGGTCCTTTGAAGAAATATCATGTCGCAAAACCATTCGCGGATCGTCGATACAAAGTATCCTCGGCAAGAACGTACTTCTACCTTAACGAAGCTAGTTGCGAACGAAACATGGATATATTTATCAGATGCCTGGAGTC
Source organism: Bombus confusus (assembly GCA_014737475.1). Lineage (NCBI taxonomy): Eukaryota > Metazoa > Arthropoda > Insecta > Hymenoptera > Apidae > Bombus > Bombus confusus. The sequence continues at coordinate 616,741 of JACXIV010000090.1, forward strand.
TGTAGCCGGTGAGTGGGTTATCGAAATAAAAAACTTGGAATTCTTTCGTAATTTTCAATGAGCTCTACGCGTCTCGCTACTTTTGTGTCGTTTAGGCAACATCGCGAACGAGATTATATGTCGAATCGATTACTTACTTACGCTACTTTGTTCGCGAATTATGAGTTTATCGTATCTCTTTCACTTTTATATCGCTCTTTGAAAAACTCTGTTATTTCAGATAGCTTCGTGTGGCTTTCGTCCTTCTTACCGTTTCTTGGTTGTATTGTGATGCGCTATCGTTTTGAATCGATAGAGCAAATCAAGGTGTATGTTTTGTACGATTTTAATAAAGAATCGGACAACATTTTCTTCTGCTCGTAATTCGCGATAGTTAAACTTCGACATTCCGAAGTACTCGTTATGAAAAATATCTCGCGTCGCAATAGGCAAAATGTCGCTTATGCGATGCTGTGGACGAGAGCTCTCGCGTTTATTTATTAGGAAGCGGAATGTTTCGCTCGAAGAGTTTTTTTTTCGTCGTTGATGTAAAAGCGCCATGAATGGTAAAAAAAAGTATACGCTATGTTTTTGTAAATAAATGCAACTCTGAGCGTAACTGTAGGAACTAAGAACCTAGAAACCAAGAAAGACAGAGAGTATGTTGTCCAAAGCAACCGATGAGTAACATTCGATGGTATGTAAACAGCGGAGAATGGAAATAAAATATTTCATCTATAGCATCGCGTAAACGATACTGCGATGCAAGATATCTTCGTTCGTAATATTGCATAATCGACGCAATACGGATACGTATCTCGTTTAAACTCGCGAAAGAAATCTAGAAGTAGAAATAGCTATCTAAACGATTATTCATCCGAAGCGACGTTTTGTTCAATTTTCCTGACACGTGTTTCCGATTTTCCAAGATCGATCGCTCGAATTAGCTCACGTTATAAATTCTCCGGCTTATCGGGAATTCGTAAATCTTTGGTTTAAGGAATTGGGCGTGAAATATCGAATGTTACGCGTTTGGTAATTCAGGAAAGAAAAATTATATGACTGATAAGAACGTATAATGTGATTTTTCAAAATTGAAAATAAGCTTCCGGATCGATGGCAATCGATCAACTTAAATATTGAAACATGGTCGGTTGTATCGCATAATTTAAATAAACCGTTGTTGCTTATTTTTCTAATAGCTTTTTTGTACCATGAGAAAGACTAGTTGATGTAATAGCGTAAAATTACTATGTATATATAACGTTAGTAGTATCCGCAGTATTACGTACGTTACTATGTAGTATAATTTTTATCATAGATCTAGCATTATTGGACCATTGGGAACCGTAACAGTTTAGGGCCAGATTAGTTAATTTAGAAATTTTTAATTTAATTTTTCTTATCAATCTCTATCACGGGGACTGTAAATTACAAAATAAAATTGGTGCTTCTAATTAGATTGCTTTATTATAATGAAAGAGATTGCACGTGGTAGAGGTCTCGTAACTGACGTATCGTTAAGTAAACTTTTTTAATTTATATTTTCAAATAAATTCTAAATCTTTGAATAAATTTTTCAATTAGTTTCTCGCTTTGCTGCGGATTACGTGGTTTAAAAAATTCTGCTTAAATTAACGTAAAAATTATTTTTCGCTTTGCGTTGGAAATTTAGACCAACAAAATTATTCAAAATTTAATATTACAACCTGGAGAAGTTTTAGCGACGGAATTCAGAAATTTTGCAAGAAGATAAGTCCTTGAAAACGAATTCCACCTATAAATAAAGATCTCTAGAGAATCTTTTATTCAGTCATGCAACCAAACAACGTGACATAACGGCGTTTTGTTTCGCTCAAAAGATTTTCTATTTATTCGAATAGCGAAGTTTTCCTTTGGACAGGGATAATTGGATTATTTGCATGCTAAAATAGAAAATGCATAAATTCACGTCATTTCTGTTGCTAAATTGCAAATTGATCATTTAGAAAATAATTGTCCTATATTCTTCCAATATATAAAATTATTTAATCCTTTCAGGATCGAATTTTCTTTCCTTTAATTATTAATGGCGAAAACTCGTATTCTCTGATGTTTTTGCCAAGGAAAAATAATATGAAACAACAACGAAACAAATATCAGTGTATCCAGGAAGGCCTACAGATGTGAACAGGAATTGAATACCTTTTACAGTTACGATTTTATAGTACAGTTTGTTTAAATTTAGAAAATATGAATTTTTATTAAAATGGAATTTCTCAAAATCTACTTGCGGATTTGCGGTTTCGTAGTTAGCACCAGAAACGCTATAAGAAAAGTATAGTAGCGATCGGAACACTGACTGATCGTTGGACAATGTTATTAGCACAATTTTTGGCTAATCAGAAAACTAACATGTAGAAACGTTACATAAAAAAATGCTTGCTTCTGCTAGCATAAGAAACAATAATGATTTTTGTACTGCATTAGTGATGAAGATGACGAATGCAACATAATCTTTTAATTGCTCCAAAATACTTTAAATTTCACCTGTATGATGTTCACATTGGGAAATAGTGATTTAGATTAAAGTACGATATTCTTTTTAATATTTCACCTCTTAAAAATATTTCAAACATTATATATTCCACATATATTAAGAAATTATCATTCTGTTTCTTCCGCCCATTTTAGTGTAAACGTTAAAGTTTAGTTAACGAATATAACGTTTAACGTTTTACAGGGTCAAATGAAAGCCCTGAGTCTGAAAATTCTTGAATTTCAAGTTTCAACTGTGATTGAGATTAATGAAATTGGTAAGAAGATGCAGTCCTGTCTCTTCTTCCTTATTTTATCCTTTGTCTGTCTTTCCTGAAAAAATGATCTTCTTACTATCAACTTTAATACTTACATTTGTTCTAATTGTTATTTATTTATTTTTGTACAGCTGCTTCGATGGGCGTTGGCTTCACCGCAATTAAATTAACTGCTCTTGGCCGTCCACAGCTTTTGGTAAGTGAATATTTTTAAATGAAGTATTCAAAAATTTAAGAAATAACTTTTTATGATTGTTTAAACATTAATTGATTAAGCTATCGACCGAGCGAATATTTCTATAAGTATTTCTGGTAGTTTTACGATATTTTTGTCTTTTATTTTAATTTTTCTTATTCTAATATATTGCTAATATAATCTAAAGATAATTATAATCAATAAAAAGAATATAGTAGCTTCCATATAATAATATTTGAGATAAAATATAATCTTTGAACAATAATCAAATTTGTCTATCTTATACATATGTATAGAATAAACTAGTAAGTAAGTAAGTAAGTAAGTAAGTAAGTAAGTAAGTAAAGTATTTATTACATCAATACATAGTATGTCTAATAATAATTCAATAATCCATAAAATATGCAAAAAAGGTCCATCACGCTATTCGGATTAGAATAAACTAGTAATAATTTTATTTTTTATATATCTACAGTTACATAAATAGTTATATGTTTTGTTATTTACAGCTTCAATTGTCGGAAGTAATTATGCGTGCACGACAATATATGTCGGATGTAGTTGGTGGCGAAGGCGCTGTTTTAACTCATCATGCTACGCCTGATGATTTCATGAAAAAGTTCGAAGAGGCTCACATCAAAGATGAAGCGCCAGTACAAAAGTTTCTACAAAAAATTCAGTCAGATAAAGAAGGGTAATAATTGATGAAAATTTATCATTGGTTACAAAAACATTTTAATAAATTACCATTTTTCTCTTTTCTTCTTACTTTCAATTCTAACTTTTTATTAATTTTTCCAATAAGTTATCATTTTTTCTTGTTATTTTCTTTCTATTGCTTATTACATTTTTGCTTGTTTTCTTTATTTAGTAGTAACACTTTGCACACATTTTACAATTTTATTTTTTGTTTTATTTATACATAAATATTTTCCCATCAGTATAAAATTAAAAAATTCATTTCTTCCTATAGTGTTATTCATTTGTTCCCATGGAGTGGCATTCTGGATGAGAACTACGAGCTGAGCGAAACGTTCCAAGTTCCAGACATTAAAACGGGAAAGATGGTGAGGCTTATGTCGCAGCTCACGTCCAAGGAAGAAGAAATGTTCAGAAACATGATAAGACGTCTGAATAACATTGTCTCGGTATGAATACTTAAAAATGAAAACAACCAAAGAATGCAGGGTGTCCCATATAATTGGCTATGTTTTTGGAATAATTAATAATAGAAAAATATACTTCGAGGCAAAATTCAATGATTTTTAAGTCATTATTACATGTATGTTCTCATAAGTATGATTTCATATGAAATGTGAAGTAGTTAATTAATCATGTGTTAATTAATCAAAAAATTAATCTTGATCTTACATCTTGCAAGATATTTGCAAGATAAGGGTCCAAAAAATTGGTAAGATCTATTTGGAAGTAGTTCAAAGCTATATACTAACTTTGGCATAAGACACCCTGTGTTTAATAAAATGGAAAGCTTCCGACACTTTCATTATTTATTATAGAAAGTACAATGAGGAGATTTAGAAGAGTTTAGTTTTCGTTAGCAAAGATAGAATTGCTAACTTTCATTACAGGTGGCCGATAAATTAGACGTACGTATAATGATAGACGCCGAACAAACGTATTTCCAACCTGCGATATCGCGGTTAACGTTGGAGATGATGCGCAAGTACAATACACATAAGGTAAACGTTTTGCTTCCGTAGATGAGATATTATCACTTAGTAAATTTTCAGTGGTCTAAACCCAAATGGTCTACTCCCTAGGCCGTGGTGTTCAACACATACCAGACATACTTGCAAGAAGCTTTTAATGAAGTGAAAACGGATCTGGAACAAGCTGAACGTCAGAATTTCTACTTTGGTGCTAAACTCGTCCGTGGCGCTTATATTGAACAGGTAATCCTTCATTGAGTGATTTACACTGAAAATTTTGCAGCTGACAATTTTTTCTGCGTACAATTACTGTATAAGATAAAAAAATTAAATTCAATCGCCGCAGGATTTATTGAGGCAAGGATATAAACCGCAACAATTTGTTTTATTTTATTTCTCTAATTAATTAATATTTGAACTTTGTGTTATGATTTATAAATTTTATTTTATAAAATTATAATTTATTTCTTTAAAAAAACATGTTGAAAGCTATACAGTGGTTTACGAAAGTATTCAAACGCTTGTAGAAATTAAATTGTCGTGTACTGTAAATAGCAAATTTTGTGTTTCCAATTTCTTGAACAGTAATTTTTGCAGGTTCCATTAAACTTAAAAATGGTAATGTATTTATCTATGTGTGAATATATATGACAGAAACATAATCGATTGTAACTTAGGAAAAGACGTAATTTTAAATCAGTGATTGTGAGTAGGTTAAAGTGACTGTATTGCATTGATTGGAAACTTGGGTTAAATTTCTTGGAATTATAAATGTAGGAAAGGGCAAGAGCAGCAGCAATGGGCTATCCTGATCCAACGAATCCTACATTCGAAGCTACAACCGAGTCTTATCATAGGACTCTAATGGAGTGCTTAAGGCGAATGAAACAGTACAAAGACAAAGGAGAGGATCCAAAGAAAATTGGTATTATGGTTGCATCCCACAATGAGGATACAGTACGTTTCGCAATAGAAAAGTACGTACTACAGAATATTTTCTATGAATTTTTAAAATGTACAGTATATGTTTGATTTAAATATATGCACACACAATTATTTTCATTCAACTTCCAATGTCTTTTAATAGCTTGAATACATTACATACATACATTATCATTCATAAGTATTTGGACATCTGGTCCAATTTGATCAAAAAGTTGATATTTCTATTGTACATATTGTCATAGTTACGATTCAAGAACAACATTTCTCTGCTTTCTAGACTCTACTTCTGTACTATTGTTCTTTAACTTTCGTTATAACGGGGATCAGATGCTCCGCTAAACTTAAATTAAAACAGAGAACATACCTGCATTGCTCAAGTTTCATATTTATCGTTAATAGATAATTATCGCAAATAGATTTGACGCTTCATAAAATCTGTATAAACTTTTAGGTTGTGCTTAAAGACACATATTTCAATCACTCTAATATCTCAACACTGAAGTCATTTAACTCAGGTATCACTGCAGGATAGCAATTTTCATCCATTTTCGATTATATATATTGCTTTTTTGTTTATATTAAATTAATACTATCTATTGCTTTTATCAATATTTAATAACTATATATTTAGTTGCCTAAGATAAGATTAGAGGCCAAAATTAGATTAAAGAGCTTCGTTTGGAGTATATTCTGTTTATTTGCAATAATTATAAATGTGTATGTGTGTCCAAATATATACTTATGGATGGTAGCATATATGTATATGTAAACATAAGCTGAACATACTATTTATTAAGTAATTATTTAGGCTATTATTTATTAAGGTATTCTAAATATGTTATAAAATAGAATGAAGGAGATAGGAATCTCACCAGAGGATAAGGTGATTTGTTTTGGCCAATTGTTGGGAATGTGTGATTACATAACATTCCCACTCGGTACGTATTTTTATTTCTTCTGTACTAAATGGACTGCCGATATTTATACATTCATCGAAGATTTTTAAAGCGTAATAATGCACAGAGTGCATATAATATGCAAAAATATGTAACATGTCTAAAGTATAATCTTTATATAATGGGTATCGACTCTACTTATAATATTTAAAATTGTTTATTTACGTTACATATTTTCAATTGTATCCATAAAAGTATGAATTTATATAAAAATCTGCAGTCTTTAATAATACAGATTTAGGAAAACTCTTATAACTCTCTAGAATAAAATATTACTAATATTATAAATTTTGAACGTTTAATAATAAAACTTAAATTTTAGGCCAGTCTGGATATTCAGCATACAAATATATCCCTTACGGTCCAGTGAAAGAAGTATTACCATATTTGTCTCGGCGTGCGCAAGAGAATCGAGGCATACTTAAGAAAATCAAGAAAGAGAAACGCCTGCTGTTGGCTGAAATTATGAGGCGTTTCGTGAGTGGGCAGATATTTTACAAACCGAAGGGAAACTATACTCCCGTCTGAGCAGCTGGTCGTTTTATTTGCACAGACAGATTTTAAATATCAAACTTAAGTAGTGATTGTAAATTATTCAAAAGAAAAAAAAGACCTTTGTGGTACGCAGAACAAACGCGCGCGCGTGAGAGTGAATGGAAGAAATATGCAGTGTTATTCATTATACAAAATTGCCTTAGTGTGAATATTATCAAGTGCAAACTGCTCAATATCGCACCATATGGTAGAACTATGTTCATTGCTCGTTGTTTATATTAATTGAAAGAAGAAGGCTCTTCTCAGTGATGCGTTATTACTTTTATAAATGGGGAGCACATTTTACGCTTTATTAATAAATATCATGTTCAATATTACATAATCGGGTATATGTTATATTGAATGTGTACATTTTTAATAACGATTTTTTTATAAAAAAGCAAAAAATGCAAATTGAGAAAGATACTCGAGACGTTAGTATCGAATAATCTCATTTGCAAAGACCTTTCATATTTTTCTTTTTTTACAAGAGGTTTCTACAGAATAGTTTTTGAAGCTCAATCGATAAATTGCAAACTGAAACAAGTTGTCTTTTTTGCCTGAAACATATTATAGTCCTGTATTTTATATTTTATTTAAGAATCTCGTAGTGCGTGTGTGCACGATTATTTATAGCGAATGTGTTTGAATATATGTTGACATACTTTATTATTCATTTGATGCTACATATATACATATATATGTATGATTTTCCATATGAAAGTATAAAATAATCGTCAAATGAAATTGATATAGCGTGTGCTGTTTTTAACTAAGTTAAAATACTCGCGTGGGATGAACATTCGCTACTATATAGTTTCATAATATTTTATGTGCAGTTACCAGGAACAGATATTACCAAAGTTGCTAGTATTGGCAAATTACGAGTCATAAATGTTTTCTATTTGATCACAAAGCGTTTGCACATTATTAAGAAAAAAAATAGCTCCCGTAATTTGTTAATAAGTAAATATTTGGAAATATTTGGCAAAATTTTGTTAAATTTCTGGTACGAATGAATAATGATGTAAGAGCCATATTATTTGTGCAATTACTACGCATGTTGAAAGAAAGTTAAGTAATATTGGGCCGAAGTACCAATGAACTGCGAAACTTGGAATTGAAGGAAAATATATAAATAATTAATGACGTTGTATAAGTTTTTAATTCGCTATGGTTCAGCCTAATATTACTTTCCTCAACAGACGAGATAATAATATTCATGAATATTGATATAGCTTATACACAATTCTTAATCAATTTTCTTTTTAAGAAAACTAAATACCAAGAAGGCTTTATAATTTATAAACAATAAATTTTTGTCGAGTTTCAATTCATTGTTTTACATGTCAAATGACGAATCCTGTGCTTTCGCTCAGTTTAAATTTATTTATAAAAGAGAACGTATAATAGCGTTCGCACAAATTGAATAGTAAATTTTTTTATTTCACAACATTTTAACGTTCGAACGAAATATAATTGTCGCTAGCAATGAAAATAATTCGACATGTGGTGGATAATTTTCCACGCAGTTGAATAACACTTCAATATTTTCTTATCAGTATTTTTTTTGTAGAGATCAAAATAGTATGTTTTTGTCCTGTAGCATTTCCTTTTTTCTAAACTTTACGTCTGTTTTCAACAGGTCCTATCTCTCATTTTTATAATATATACGAACGTACAATTTTTCATGATCTCTTGTGTTTGCTATGCTTGTGTCGTAATTGCGTTCGAAACTGTGTATATGTAGTCTGTATTTTCCAATCATTTAAGAAAAGTATTATGTTTTGTAGGACAGTTATTTCTTGAAGGTGTGGCAGTTCTTTTAATTGAGATTAAGCAAAAAAATCTCGAAGAAATCATGTTACATTTACACACCTAAGAGGAAGAAATTGAATCGATGAATAAAGGGGCATTGTTAAAGTTATACATGCTATAGCTAGATGTTTTTATGTGGCTAATGGTATGTTGGATGCGAGTGACTTAGGTATAATTCTATTTGTTATATTTTAGTGCTCGGCTGTCACGTCGATACATTAATTAATTTCTATATGTCTCGTGATGATGACAATAATTTAGATAGTTAATGTTATTAAAGAAACTTGTATGCTATTAGTATAAAACTATAACGCCATTGATGGGTCGCATTTGTCATCACCATTGAAGTAGAATTTATACGGGGCAATGACACGAGACTAATAAAACAGATGAGTAGTGAAGAAAGTGACGATATAGTTATTATCCTCGTGTGTGATGCATATTACATGAGTCAATACATAATTATACGAAGTAACGTTCGTCACCAAGGATATGCATTTTACTGCCAGAACGAACTTATAAAAAATACTTTTTCTTGGCTGAATATTATGAAAAACATCTACCTGTGTGTGTGAATAATATATTTATGATGAAAGTAATACAATACAGTGTTTACTATGTCGTTTTTAACAGTCAATGTTGTCAGCATCTATTTATGTGTAGCTCACATAAATGTAATCTAAAAAGCAAAAATAATATTCTCTCCAATAATGTTCTCATGCAATTTACCTTCATTCGGAGAGAGACTTTATTACATACATATACGTATGCATATATAAATCGAAATCTTGTTTTGGGATTATAAGCCTGTCAAAGAGGAAGATTGATTGAAACATCGATCAATATAAAATAAGACAATATTTATTATTTCACGAAATACAGTTAATATATGCCTCTCCAGTACCATTTCTAAATCCATGCTTGTATACTAGGACACGAACATTTTGCTTCCATTTGTTCTCGTCTATTATAGAATTCGCCGTAGCATAAGTTCGGCTCAAATATTTAGGATTTCTTATTTGGATCAAAATGAGCAAACTTATTGCTGAAGATTTTTCTATTGAATTTCTTACTGGTTTTGGAAGTAGCGATTCTTGTCCTAGTCTTTGCAACAATTAACAAATCTTTTTCTTTTGTATTTTTTCAACACTTTCCAAAGTGTTCTTTTGCTCTTATATCTCTGCTTATACGGATTCTTAATTAATTATATAATTTATTTCAAGATTGCAAAATATATTGGTATACATACAAATATGATACTATTATATGAATTAATTTGGTTATGTTTTGGTTTGAATGCGTTATTCGTGAATTAATACAAATTATCAGTCATACAATCGGAAATTATGGCAACAAGAAAAGCGACTTTGCGCTTGAAAATCTTTTATGATAAACTTACAAATAGTCCGGCTATTCGTGTCTCTTCTTAATTTTATAAATTATGAAATATTCTCATATAAATACCTATCTGCTAAATTACCATCAAACATGTGTCGATGTTTTACTTTTGTAACAATTATTCAAGATAACATGTGTTAATTTGTATTTAAAGTTCCTCTCATATATCAATATTACAATGTCCTTAGTTTAAAATTTATAAATAAAATGCAACTCTGTATTATTTCATGGAGTTATACAAGTTATAGCTTTTATACACAAAAGATATCTATAAGAAGCGTAACTAAATGTGTACATTCATGATATGGTGAATACGTTGAAAGATAATGTGGTAAAAAATACGATAAATATCGAGCATTTTACGTATTACACTTATTTGGTCGTTATGTACAGGACAGAATGGATCACGCGTGCTACAATTTCATCCTTTCAAATATAATTAGCGAAGTAACGAATAACAATTTTATAATACGGAAAAATAGGACAAATTGTGTATGTTGGAAAAAAGTTTCATTAACATTTATCTTTTTAATGTTATTAATTAATTAATTATTGACTTAGGATTATTCGATTCCCTTTGAAGTTCATAATCGGTGATACTTTATGCTTTAGCTCGATAAATAGAGTAATATTGGCTTTTTCGTTGAAGCATTTTTTTTTTTTTTTTCTAAATTAAGATATTTCCTTTTAATCAAAAAATGTTCCATTTGTACAACGAATTCTTATGTTAATTTATTTTCTCGTGTGAATGATAAACTTTGGTATTGATTGTAGTAATATGGAATTAGAATCGAACTATGTTATAGCTGTACTTACGTTCAAGTATCTTATAGCTAGATTTTTCATTTCGATTCTGTGACACAGGGCAGACGTGGTTTACAATCTCCTTTTTTTCTATTTTCGCAAGATTAGAATTAATTTGGTTTTTTTTTTTGAAAGACATCAGGTACGTTTCGACGGTTAAACGCCAGTTATAATGATTTGTCAGAGAGATACTACTATGATTAGTATATTCGATCGTTAATTATTTATATTCTGCTATCGCTCAGTCTTGTACGATGCCGGTTTGTCGATCGTACCGTGGCGGATGAAGAAATTGTCCGCAAGAGTATTTATTTACTTATATCTTTTGCTACATGAAAAATTTCATGTATAATATGCTCTTCGTTCCATTCAACTTGAAGAAAGACATTGATTTACCCAGTATTTGATATATTGTATTTGAAATACAATTTAACTAGGTGCACAGATTCATTATTATTTGTTATTAATGCATATTGTAAAATGATTGAAATGTACCCTGATTTGAACTTAAATTGAAAAATGTAAGATGTAATTATTTCCTTTTTTGAAGTTTTTTGATTGAATTTTTGATAAATATATTCTTATTAATTTTTCTTGTGTTTTCCTTAATTTTTGCGTTACATATAAAGTTATAGTAACCCTTTGTAGGAACATATAATATATTTTATACGTTCTGTATAAAAGAATATCTGCATATATGAAAACTCATCATACATACATCTCTATTGCAAATTATAGTTAAAATTTATGGTTCTATTACAGAGTTAAAATACTCTTCAACTTATATATTTGGGCATGTAAAACACTTAAAGAAAAAAACACACAAGAAAATTATTAAATTTGTAAAATTCAGAATTGTGATCGTTCCTTTAGCTCAGATTATAAAACTTAATATGAAAGATATTGCAAATTTCCAAAAGGTTTAGCCTTAAGAGACAGGAAGAACACCGCTTTCCCGATTTGTGATACTTGCTCTATGATTATCTGCAGTCGAAGAAGAAGGCTGAGGCTCGGTATCTTTTGCGCTTACACTTTGTTTAGTATTACAAGTAAAAGCAACGCTGTTTGTTCTTCGTCGCGTGCGCAATTTTGTCATATTTGCAGCTTGCTCTATGAAAGGATTTCTGTTTCTGTTGTGTCTTCTTGTCCTTCTTAAGCCGAATGGAACGAACTTATCTCAATCTCTATAACGTGCCTCTGTTTTGATATTTGATCCATGATCATTGGTAGCTGGATCTCCCAGTCACAATGGTGCCAAGCTTTTCCCTCTTTTGGCCAGTCTAACTTCTAACCATCCGTAAGGAAGCACCGAGAGAATTAGCACACCAGAAAGGCCAAGTACTCTAAGTCGTGTGCAGACCAGTCCGTGTAAACCAAGAGTAAGTGCAAGACCAAGCCATTTCCAGAAGAGGGACGTTGATAGAGGTCCTTGCCAAGAGTTTGGATATAAACCCATTACCAGAGCTAAAAGTTGAATAAGATAATATCGATACTTATATTATGTAATAAAAAAACTTACTGTATATTAGAGTTTCCCAAATAGAGTTGCAGACTCCCCAGGCAGCAGATATAACATGAAAAAGTGCTGGGTCATCGCCAGATGGTCTCCAAGTGGTCAAGACCAGCAGTAAGCATGCATGGAATACAAATCCTACAACTGTTGAATAAAATACCATGAATACAATTTACTATAACTAGAGGATGGACTTCTACGCATTTGCAAGAAATTTAGATGCATAACAATGTGGAGACTGTACATAGTACCCAAAGATATATAAAATTTGCAAAATAATCTCCTTACTATGAAACGAATCTTTGCTTCATTTTCCAGTTATTCTATGATTGTTTGATCTTTGGTTCTAGTTATAGTCATAAAAATACGAAAGAAAGTTTTGCACAAAGATCTGCAATCTAATTATAACACGTTACTCACCTACAACAAAATATCTTTTAATGTGCCGTAGTAACATTGACAGGGTGACATCGGCAAGAGCTTGTAAGGAAGCTAGCGCTAAAAAGCTAATCGTTACTGTGCTAGCTCCTCCCAGGGCGCAGACCACGTATGCCTGTTAAAAGATAATTAAATATTCACCATGTATCGTAATATAATATATTAATAACGATAATAAAGTAACAGCGTTCTGTGACAACTTTCAAGCAATATTATAAACAGAGTCGAAACAAAAAATTGAGACAAATTTTATATTATACTCACTTCTATAAAATCAGCATAGATGAAGCCCTGTTCAAGTCCGATAAAAAGTGTCAATGGTGCAGCTAACTGCAACTTAGGATCTAGAAACGCAGCTTTCACAGATTGCAGAATATTTTGAATACTGTGCTTTTCATTTACACTCTGTGGTTCCTTCATCCGAGAGTCGAGAAAAGCGCACGATATACCTAATCCTAAGACAGCAAGACCCAGCCATATGCTGACCAATATTATTGACGTACCAGATGATAATGTAGTAGGTAAATTAATTGTGCTATTGTATAGATAAATTTCTTCTGGACAGTACTCTGCTCCACACTTGTCATTTATCTCGCTGCTTACTGTATTAAGAGGTACCGAGTCTGTTAATTTTACAAGTATGGCAGCGATTAAACAACCTAAAAATATAAAATTTTACTTATATTTAATCGTAGTGCACCAGGTCAGCTAAATGGGATAACCAGATATCTGTCTTATTTTATTTATTGTTGTATGAAAATATTATAATTATTTCAAGGAGCACATAAATTTCGTAGAAGACACAAAACTATCGCTTTCCGCCTTTCCTCGTTTTTCATATGAGAAGTTTTATAAAATTAACGTTGAAATATCTTTTAAACTATGCATTTTCGGACACAAGTACTTTAACACTTTCATATAGAGATTAAAAACAGCTCGTCGACTGACGTATAAAAAAATTCCATTAAAAAAACTATGACCTTGAAATCTGCTTAAAAAGCGATTTGAAGAAAACATTTTTTGAGTCATCGTATAATAAAACAGATATTCCGTGATATTATCTAGCTGGTCTTATACGTACGAGGTGTTTCAAGAAGAAAAGAAAATATTTATTCATTTTGGAAGAACGAAACACTTATCAACATATTCAGTATTAGCGATACCATGTATCGAATTAATTACCTTACATAGATTCTAAATATATAATGCTATGGTATCTTTAAAATTTGTGCGTTTTAATACACACAGTATAGTTGTACGACTAGTTTAGAAAAGTCTTGTATAATATGTATATAATTTGGATAATATTCATACCCAGTGCGAGACCTATATCTTCTGCTAATTTGATTCCTCGATTAAGTCTTCTTAGAAGGCACTCGCGTCTTGTTTCGTCAGGATCCTCGGGATCGACGCATACCAGAGCTAAACTCGTCGCCGAAGCATTTACATGTGAAACTCTTGCTATGAAATTTGGACTCATACAAGCACCGAGCATCGCGTAACTAGGTAATAATATGTACCTGTTAACAAACAAATAAGATGTAAAGAATAATATGTTTCCTACGATGTTATGGCGTGACTGGACCATGGATATTTATGCAAATTCTTTATGAATATGATTTAAAAAATGGAATTTCTGTAATGGAATCTACTAAAAACGACGAATATTAATCATATATCTTGATATTTTCCATATTTTTCCATACGACGCGTATACTCTCCTGTATACTCTTGCGTCATCAAATTTTCCAATATAGATAAATGCATAAAAATCCGCAGCTGTTTGAAACTACATTTCTACGCTATCTACCACGATTTACTCTCTACTATATGTACCACTTTGGATATAAATGCAATCCCACGAAAATAGTGGTAGCCACGTGGCTAGTGCTTATGGCGAGGTTCGTCCCGAATCTCTGTACGAGGATTGGCGCGAAACAACTGGTGATCGTGGCGATTGCGTAAAGTAGAGCGAGCAACATCGGTCCTAGCTGAGGATTAAAGGCGCCGAGGCCGGCTTGTAATGGGAATATCGGCAGCGTAGCGGCTGAACAGCTCGCGTGTCCTAAGAGAAGAGCAGCGCAGTGCCTTAAAATCGCTTTCTTCGGTGGTCTAGGGCCGGAAGGAGCTGCCCTTACGGCGGCGATCAATCGACGAACGGACGATGCTCCCGCCGATGAATTCATCGAGTCTCGTCGACGCCACGATAGCGCTGATGTTCTCGTTGACCGACACGAGATGGGAGAATATGCTGCCATATGCTGTAAATTAGAATTTTAATGATAAATAAACCGTGGAACAGTAAGAGTAGTAGATCTAGTAATAAGGATGGATGCGGGTTGCTGAGCATAGCAGGCACACTCGCTTTGGAGCAGGAGAAAATTACAGCAGGTGAAAATGAATAATAAATAAACCGTGGAACAGTAAGAGTAGTAGATCTAGTAATAAGGATGGATGCGGGTTACTGAGCATAGTAGGCACACTCGCTTTGGAGCAGGAGAAAATTACGTGAAAATGAATAATAAGTAAACCGTGGAACAGTAAGAGTAGTAGATCTAGTAATAAGAATGGATGCGGGTTGCTGAGCATAGTAGGGACACTCGCTTTGGAGCAGGAGAAAATTACGTGAAAATGAATAATAAATAAACCGTGGAACAGTAAGAGTAGTAGATCTAGTAATAAGGATGGATGCGGGTTGCTGAGCACAGTAGGCACACTCGCTTTGGAGCAGGAGAAAATTACGTGAAAATGAATAATAAATAAACCGTGGAACAGTAAGAGTAGTAGATCTAGTAATAAGGATGGATGCGGGTTGCTGAGCATAGTAGAGACACTCGCTTTGGAGCAGGAGAAAATTACGTGAAAATGAATAATAAATAAACCGTGGAACAGTAAGAGTAGTAGATCTAGTAATAAGGATGGATGCGGGTTGCTGAGCATAGTAGGCAC
>JACXIV010000090.1:634473-656833 GCA_014737475.1 Bombus confusus
GAATAAAATGGAATAAAATGGAATAAAATGGAATAAAATGGAATAAAATGGAATAAAATGGAATAAAATGGAATAAAATGGAATAAAATGGAATAAAATGGAATAAAATGGAATAAAATGGAATAAAATGGAATAAAATGGAATAAAATGGAATAAAATGGAATAAAATGGAATAAAATGGAATAAAATGGAATAAAATAAAGTAAAATAAAGGTCGTGAAATTATAAACACACCTTTTCTAAATAAAAAACGATAAGCCAGTTAGCTCAAATTTCATGAAGTGTCCGATACGATTTACTACGCGTGAAAAGGTATTTTTCAAAAGACACATGTTTCTTAAATAATTTCGTTAGATTTTGGGTTGAAGCGTTAAAAGGATCGATATACGTCTTAATGCCCTACAGGTCGTCCCAGATGTTCGTTTGTAAAACGACCAGCCGTTTCACGTTTCTCGTGTATCTACGGCGATACACTGCAGGTATTTTGCATGATTTATCTGGCAATTCTTGGAGTGCAGACTCGTCAATTATGTAAGGGATGGGCAGAGAACAGAGAGGGACGAAGCAAGGATGAAACGAACGGAGATAGAAACGCCGTGGCTGCTAACGGAACCTTGAACGAGAACTTACAACGAAGGAACTGTTAGTATAATGAGCGTAACCGCGTTGACCTTGATATATCGGTCTGTGGAAGGATTTCGACGAATCGTGATGGCGCGTCGATCGACGGATCGTTAGATCGAAAATGCAAAACCATGCAAATTACGTAGTTCGATAAATCCGTTTTATGTACGTTTAAGTACGTATGCCTGGCGTTAATATTCGGATGCTATGGCGCGCGAGATATTATCAAGTACGTATTTGCCTATAACAGTGGCATGTGTATATTTTAATTAACAAGAGACGAATTAAAGGGCGTTCAAACGAGGACGATGAAGATCGAGATTCTGGATTTGTCGTCAACGAAAGGTTTTTACGAGATACGTTTCTACGTAATTAGGTTGTCCCAGAAGTTTCTTTCGTTTTGCGAGGAAATAATAGATGCGCGACATTTGTTGTTTTATACTATTTTTATTTGAATTACGATTTAATTTTTATTTCATACTATTTTTATTTTTATTTTTATTTTTATTTTAATTACGTACGATCCATTTTGCAGTAATGAAACGAAAACAGGATCAGGTACTTGGTCGAATAAAATAATGTAAAACAGAATTTGTCGCGTATCTATTATTTGCTTATAAAACGAAAGAAACTTTCGGGACGAGCTAATATTTTAAGTTCAATAGAAGAACGCGTGGATAAATCGTAAGATAGTGAAATATATTTAACAAAGAAGTGTATGTATAAATACGAATACAGTTTGAGCTTGGCCAGATCCGCACGCTAGCGGTGTTACCTAACTGAAAACCTGTAACTGAAAACTCCGAGGCCATCGTTGCCTGTCTTTTGTCTATGGTTGCCACGCGGTTGTCTTTTGTCTATGGCCTGTCGATGGCTTTAGTGATTGGGAAAATTAGTCAGAATAGATGCAGAGTTCTCTTAGAAGCGTTAACCACTTCGACATTAAGGAACGCGCAACGTATGATTATTTATGTGGCAGGAAATTTATAAAATATTATCATTAGCAAACATTAATTTTATATTACGTTACAATTACTATCAGCAAAATAATCATTGCAAATAGTAAGGGATAAGTTCTCCGTAGGTTGGTGCGTCGAGCGTATTTGAAAGATTATGTTTCTGTGGTCGCGCCACAGCAAGTGTAACCTCAGACTAAACGGAGTGCGACCGGCGCCGATCCCTCTTGACTTCAACAAACATTGGACCCAAGGAGTGCCATAAATTTGTCATTGGCAAATTAGGACCACATGTCATCGGGCCCAAGAGCAGTCCTTAAAACATTTCCTCGGGACCTTTGTTCATTTCTGTAAAGCACGGAGAAAGCGGATATTTTCTCATGCACAAGGCCACCCAAGATTCACGCTTAAGGGGAGACTTCCACCACCTACCTCCGAATAGGAGACTCGCACTAACCAATCATTATCTTTGATTTTAGCCCCTCTTGGCCTAACGAATGTCACAATCCACGAATCCGCTTTCCCCGTGCTCAAGACGCACCCCTGTACGAATTTTCCTCCGTATGAACACGGAGGCGAAAAGTCAGTCTTATCTCCGCCAACGAAATTGTACGGTGTTCAAAAATAAAGTCTACCTAAAGGTGCATAATTCTTTCTTCATTTAAAACCCACATATTTTACGTGACACAAGCTACGACGTCGTTGTATTCGGCGTAGAACACAACGCTTCGGAAGTTACGGGAATACTGGAACGGTCGATTGTCAGCTACACCGTAGATCAACAAGTAGAGCGCGGACGTTTCTTCTCGTTTATGGGAAATATAAAACTGTAAGAACGTACGGAATGCGTATAATACGCAAGAATGTATAAAACGCGTAAAGTAAAGCAGCGATCGTTGTAATATTTAAATGGACAATAAAATATTAGAAAAAAGTTCTATATAAATTGCAGCTTTTTAGCCACGTTCGTAGAAATATAAAATCGCATAAAAATCCACGGTCTATCTATCGATTAGCCTTGATATACACGTACAGTGGAACATGAACGTCCGCAGGTAGTACTAATTATAAGAAACGATAAGGCGACACAGATTCTTGCTTAAAAAAGAAAAGTATAGTTGATTTTTTCACCAGATACGTATTGTCAGTTTTATTCGAACAAACGAACGATCGTAACGATTCATTGTAATTGCCAGCCCTAGTTTTCCAATTTTCTTTGTGCAGCATGTACATTGTAATCTGAAACGTTTCCACGTGTTTGTCGTTCAGTATTGACGAACAATCAGACGAGGATCAACGCAGACGAAATATCTTTTTATCTGCAAGTTCGATCAGTTGGCAACGCAAGTTAAATCAGAAGACGTTTGTTTCGTCTTTTTTCTACCTTTTCAGAAAAACGTCTGAAATTTCAAAGCAGCAAAAAGGAAAATGCTGACAGAGGTGAACACGAATGCGGCTTTGAAGCTGCTTCTTGAAAATAAAATGACCCAGAGACAAGCCGCTGAGGCTACCAATGTTTCAGAAACGACGAACGCGAAGGCCGAGCACACACCGAGAAAATATTATTTATTTTCCTCCTGATGTACGTGAAAATTATCAATTCGAACAGAGACGCGTCTTCTGACATCCGAGCGCTTTTTCCCTTAACGTTGATAATCATTTGGATCAAAAAATTTACTAATTAAGTAATTGCTCGGTTCCGAACGACGATTTTTCCTACAATTTGCAACATTTCTATTTTTGAAAATTATCAATTCGAACAGAAACGCGTCTTCTGACATCCGAGCGCTTTTTCCCTTAACGTTGATAATCATTTGGATCAAAAAATTTACTAATTAAGTAATTGCTCGGTTCCGAACGACGATTTTTCCTACAAATTGCAACATTTCTATTCTTGAAAATTATCAATTCGAACAGAGACGCGTCTTTTGACATCCGAGCGCTTTTTTCCCTTAACGCTGTTAATCATTTGAATCAAAAAATCTAGTAATTAAATAACTGGTCGGTTCCGAACGACGATTTTTCCTACAAATTGCAACATTTTTATTCTTGAAAATTATCAATTCGAACAGAAACGCATCTTCTGACATCCGAGCGCTTTTTTCCCTTAACGTCGTTAATCATTTTTATCGAAAAATCTAGTAATTAAATTGGTCGGTTCCGAACGACGATTTTTCCTACAAATTGCAACATTTCTATTCTTGAAAATTATCAATTCGAACAGAAACGCGTCTTCTGACATCCGAGCGCTTTTTTCTCTTAACGTCGTTAATCATTTTTATCGAAAAATCTAGTAATTAAATTGNATCAATTCGAACAGAAACGCATCTTCTGACATCCGAGCGCTTTTTTCTCTTAACGTCGTTAATCATTTTTATCGAAAAATCTAGTAATTAAATTGGTCGGTTCCGAACGACGATTTTTCCTACAAATTGCAACATTTCTATTCTTGAAAATTATCAATTCGAACAGAAACGCGTCTTCTGACATCCGAGCGCTTTTTTCCCTTAACGTCGTTAATCATTTGGATCAAAAAATTTACTAATTAAGTAATTGCTCGGTTCCGAGCGACGATTTTTCCTACAAATTGCAACATTTCTATTCTTGAAAATTATCAATTCGAACAGCGACGCGTCTTCTGATATCCGAGCGCTTTTTTCCCTTAACGTTGTTAATCATTTGGATCAAAAAATTTACTAATTAAGTAATTGGTCGGTTCCGAACGACGATTTTTCCTACAAATAGCAGCATTTCTATTCTTGAAAATTATCAATCGCTATCGTTGAATTTCACGAAATTAATTTCCCTCTCTTTATCAAGTTCCATTCGTCCAGAAACTCGTTCTGACAATTTTGATTTCTGCCCTGTGTTAAATTTCGTATCATTTGGTAATTCCTTCGTACGACTATCAAAATTTCGTACTATAAAAACGAAAAAAAAACAAAAAAAAAAAAAAAATACAAAAAAACGAAGGAAATTGGAAAAACCATCCAACACTTACTTTTCCACGGACGTGTTGCTCCATCGACCAGCGTTTGCCATGGTCCTTCACCTACTAACCGATCAGCGGCTGGACCTCCGTCAAACTCATGCTGAATCCTCGAAGCACAGTACAATTGCTAATACGAAACACAAAACATCGATATTTTTCCACTATAAAACCAGAAAACCAGCCCGTAAACCAACTTGTCTCCTTCGAACACATATACTTTGATCGTTCGCTTAATTTTCTCCATAAAAATATCGTTTAACGAATATCCAGTTGTCCCAGGTTTTCACTTCACTTTCCAAACCGTGTGAACGATTAATTAGTAGAATTTAGATGGAAATGTTACAGGGACACGTATTCAACTTTATCGGAAATTGGCTAAGATTATCTTCGATATCGTTTCCTCGATGCCTCGATTCTTACAGTACACTTTATCGGATCAACGTTGTGTTAATTTTCGCAATTTCTTGTTGTTTTTTTTCAGTAACACGGGATAAAAAATCCTCGAGCACGATTCTAACGGAGCGTTTGATCAATCTCGATGAAAACTGATTAAAATTGTACCGATTATGTTTTAAAGGAACAGCCAGTGGTCTGCTCGAATTCTTTAAATCATCTGCTTCTTATCGTTACAACAATTTTTATCTTTCACTTTTGACCAACACGATTACAAATCCTCGATCGTTCTTCCAATGGGACCTTCGAACAAACAAATTTTATTAAGCATATTTGCAATTTCGCGAAATTTGATTTCGAAGACGTTACGTCGAGTATTGTCTGGAATATTAATTCGAATGATTTAAAACGCTTCGAGTACGATCATTATTTCTCCGACAGATGTTTAATTTTGGTACGAATTAGTCAAGACGATCGCGAATATCGTTTAAGGGAGTAGTTTGTACTCGTTTCTTTTAAATCATCCGCGTTGCGACAACGATTTCTACCGTTCGATTCGAGTAACAGGACGGAAGATCTCGCGTTTCTAAGTCGAGCGTTTGAATAAACAAAATTCTGATCTCATTTTGGAATTAATTTAAAATCGATCTGCTTCGAAGAAACGTTCAATACTATTTTCGATAGCAAAGAATTCTTTAAAGTTGAAAATTAAAATCGAAATCCGTTTAAATCGATCGCTTGCTTCGTCAAGTTGCAGCTATGCTTATTCTCTAGTTTTAACGAACGTAAATAAGAAATCCTGCAACATCCATCCGATAGAGTTTGCGACGAACAATTTTTAAAGGAGAAAAATTCCGATATATTTTATGGGATATTCTCTTCTCATCGTTCACCATGTATTTATATACACTTCCGTTGTGTATCAAAGCGATGATCGATGACCACATTAACGCGAGAAACCGCAACATCGAGCGAACGCAAACCAGGCAAATCGTTAGGAAAATCTGATACTATTCACGCATTAATAGAATTAACACTGTCAAGCGTTAAACTTCTCTGCGATCTTCGATTTTCCCTCGAATCGTCCACGCTGTAACCACCACGTCTATTTTATGACGTTTCTTTCCAGCAATACGATGGACCTAGCTTCATGTTCGAGTATTATCGTTTAAATCGCTCAATCAGATTCACCTTGTAACGATACTATTTATTGTTTCATTATCCTCTAAGCAACTTAACAACAATCGTCACTTTCCTGTATTCGCCTTATAACGATCTCTGTAAATCTATTGCTTTCTCCAATCAAACGTTCGAACAAGAGGAATTCCGACGTAATCTCAATTTCCTAAAAAACGCATTTAATTTTGCTAAGAATTGGTCGAAGTTGCTTCGAACGAATCAGTCTCTCGCGTATTTCGTTCCTTTGAATCGTCGCTGCGTCGTACGCGAGATAACAATTTTCCTTCTTCGCTGAAGAAACCCTTTAAGAAATCGCGTTTCGAACGGAGTGTTGCGAATTTTCGACAAAACGATCCTCCAAGACGAACCAGAATCGATCGAATTCTTGGCTACGCGTTCGATGCCGTTGAAAATTATTCAGCGTTATTTTTGGATAATCGAAATTAATTTAGATAGTTAATTAATTAATTATGATAGTAGTTCGCGGTAGCTTACGGTGTAAAACCATGGACGTGTCATATCCAGCTTATTTGTATTTTATCAATAACGCTAAATAAGATCCTCGGTTACGCTTCGAACGAATACCTTCGAATAATCTTCGAATTTCCCAAGCAAGATTCCCACGTTCAACTTTGAATCGACTCTCTGAATTACGTGGGCGCGTATTTCATTTTGGCAACAATTAGTTCACCGTTATATCGAACATCGTTAAGGGGTCGTTTACGGTATGATGGAATCCTCGAGCAACGAACAATTTCCTTTTATCTTTAACCGACGCGATAAGAAATCCACGGCCACTACTCTCTCGTTCGCGGAATTTTCCAATAAGATAAACTTTGGAGTGCTGTTCGTTTGCCGAACACGTATTTCACTTCGGCGAGGATCAGTCGCGTTTCCTTCCTAATATTAATTCCAACGATCGATATTAATTTCAATGATCCAAAGGAAGAAAGTGGTTTACCGCGTACCTGATTCCTTGAACGTAGCACTTTGCTAAATCCACGTTACAACGATTCTTACGTTCCGTATAACACCAAATAAGAGATACACTCTAGCACGTTTCCTACAGCGTTCTTCTCCAGACGAGCGATCTTCCAATAAGACGAATTCCCACGTATCGTCGTATCTTTAATTTTTCTACGCACTCGATTACCTATGTAATTTTGGCAAAATTTTGGTTGATTTACTCCTATGTCCGATATAATATTCAAGATACTAGTTTGCGGTGTGCCGAGGTCGTGCGAACGGGTTGCAGTATTATTCGTCCAGGGAAAGTAAAACACGGAGCGCGACTCACCCTTCGGCTGGACTCGGCGTTGTTCGCCATCGTTCGTTCTCCCTTGATTCTCGCTATACTCTTGATATGGTCGATAACAGCGAGAGTGCGTATTGCATCCTTCCGCCGCTCCATTCTCCTGCGAATTTTTCAGCCGAATCTCCAGGCACGAGGTACGATCACTTTGCAGAGATTCGATCGCGTTTCACGGCAGACAGCGAGATATGGCAGGCGTCGATCCGTTTTACTTGTTTACCTCGAGAAAAATGTGAATTTCCGTGGCAATGCTCTGGCAGTCCATCGGATACCAATATGTACGTTATATCGGTATTCATCGTCGTCAGTATGTTGGTACATTGGTTAGAATCGCCGAAATTCGCGCTATCGTAGAACGTGTGGACAGAAATTGCTTGAGGACGTTTTTTGAACGAGGACGAGTCGGCTACATCATCTTCGATATCTGACTTGACGAATTATTGACAAAATTAATCTTTTATCGTAAACACTGATGTTACAATGGACGTCTAAGGGATACGTTTATCTTTGTTTCAGCTTCTTTCGATTCGCATGCTTTTACAAAAAGGAAATAGCGCGTTACGATTTCGATCGGTTCTAACGCAAACAAACGCATTTATCGGTTTGTTCAGTCAACGATTCCTCGAGACGAAATATGATCGAAATACGTAGCATCGTTTAATATTTTTGCGATCGCTGATACGTAGACGAGTTATTTTTTTTTTTTTTCTTTGATACAAACAGCTAAGTTGTTGAAATGTTTTCGAGCGTATGGCTGTGGTTTTTATATTTTACATCCTCTCTCTACTTTTATATCCCCTCGATACAAAATTAATCTTTCGATCGATTACAGCGAATTTTTACCGCCGTTTCGAGAAATTATCCGAGAATTTTATACAAGTTTTCAACGCGATTAAAACGATATCGGTCCACGTTCTTTTAATACCTAGAATAAACGAGGATCGATCGTTGCGCAGCCTACGATCCGCGTGTATGCGAGATGAGTGCTCTATAAATTTTTAAATAACGCCTTGATACTTGTCAACTCTTTTCTACCATGAAAAGATCATTCAGGAAATTCTAATCAAACGTGTTAACATCATTGAAATGTACAATACGAATCGGGGTTTGCCCCAAAAATAACGAAACTCAATTAACGAACCTACAATTTCCATCGAGTTGCTAATAAATTATCATAGTGGGTAATGCAACTATGAACAATCGATTGGAAAATAATATAAATAACGAAATAGTTAGCAGAATGTTGAAAAACTTACTATCAACCTTAATTGAACTGTTACCGTGGAGTCGTACGTGATGTCGACAAGATGTTCGGTACACGTTTCATAAAACCGACGTACCTATATTCTCAGTTCATTCCCAATAAGTTTATATATAAATAATACTTCTTTATAAGTTACCCCTTTCTCACGCTTTTTTAACACTGTTTTATGCCTTCTTTTTTTATGCTATAATATAGTCCACATCGTGGCACGTTTTCCCATAATTGTACATTGATTCTCTATGGTATAATTCCACTACGTATAATATCCTTTGGCGTAACAGTCGTAACATTCGAATCCGTGGAAAGAATTTTGCGTGCTGTGTAAATAATTTTACAGTATGACACATACACCGTAATATATCGTTCTGCTGTTAATTGTAATTCGCAGACACAAATTATCGCTCGAATATTTTACCGATAAGACAGGCGTTGTTAATTATGGGGAAGAGTAGATTTACATAACGCGCAGTCTCGATCCGTTGAAAACTGGCTTTGCTAAAAAAAAAAAAAAGCCACGATAATCAACGTTTGCGATTAACAATTAACGTGGAATCTATAATTTGCAAATTTTCTGTGTCACTTCTTAATTTGATCATCTTTCTCCGTTTCCTTTCCCAGTTCGACGATTAATGACGTAAATAACGTTACGTAAGATCGAAATGACACGAGTAGTCTGATGATGAAAGGTAACTCGATCGTCGAAACGTTGATGTTCATTCGTCTATGAATCGAATTCTTTAGCTTCGGCTCAATGCCACTTGGTTCCTGTTCGAACGGCACGATATTGCGAACAATTTGACCCGAATGTGTATTTCGCAACTATCGATCTTCGATACTCTGGATGCTCGGTTGGCAGGAGATGTGAAACGGAAGAAGAAATAAATTATGATTTCGCGGAATAATGTTTCGAAGAAATTGACGAATATAAAGCCGTGTGATCGATCAAGAATACATGGAAATGTTTGGCTGGTAGAAGAGCGACGTCGCCAAGCGAAGCAAATTTTTCTGCCAATCGCTTCGAAGTAGAAAATAATTAACCGCGCTGAACTATTCAGCGATAAAACGATCTTTTGTCTTTCACGATTTACTTTGTTCGATCTTCTTTCGCTATACCAAAGACTATTACTTTGAACACTGAAGATAGATACTAAACATTAGTATCGTATGATGTCTATTTAGTACCGTAATATTAGATTGTCCCTAAAGTTTCTTTCGTTTCGTAAGGAAATGATACATGCACGACCCCTTTTTGTTTTATACTATTTTATCGAATTTTCT
The DNA here is from genome assembly GCA_014737475.1 of Bombus confusus. Classification (NCBI taxonomy): domain Eukaryota; kingdom Metazoa; phylum Arthropoda; class Insecta; order Hymenoptera; family Apidae; genus Bombus; species Bombus confusus. Next base: position 644,472 of record JACXIV010000090.1, read on the forward strand.
ACGATCCATTTCGTTCCACGTCTATTGTTGTCATCATACGGAATTCGATAAAATAACATCAGACGACGAATGTTGTGCGTGCATTATTTCCTTATAAAACGACAGAAACTTTCCGGACAAAATACCTAATACTTGTATTATCTGTTGTGGTTATTGGTTATATAGATGCAGAGAAAGGCGCGTGGATAAATTGTCAGACAGTAAACTATATTTAATAAAGAAACGCTGGTATAATATGAATACAGTTTGAGCTGAGAAACTGAACACCGAAGCCATCGTTGCCTGTCTCTTGTCTTATGGTTGCCACGCGGTTGTCTTTCGTCTATGGCCTGTCGATGGCTTTGGCGAGTCAGAAAATTAGTCGGTACAGACGTAGAGTTCACTTAGAAGTGTTAACCGCTTCAACATTATCGACTATTCTAAACAGGTTGCATGTGAGGAGCAGAATGTTGAGATTTAGAACGAGCGAGAGTACGAGGATGAAAAATTGTGCAGAGTATGGCGCGGGAATGAGTCGGATGCTGGCACACGTGTCGAAAAGGGGTGCGAGAGAAGGCGGCGAGAGAGGACGAGGGTGGAAGAGAGGGTGAAATGGATATTAGACGAGAATGAAGAAGGAAAGAAATTGTGGAGGAACGTAGAGGAGTCGAGAGGCGATCGAACACGATAGGGGGTTAAATGATAAACAAGGGATATCAAAATAAGGGATACAATGAAAATAACGATAAATAAGTATAGTCACGATTGGCACGAAACGCTAGAGGGTAAGGGGAAACGGCAGTCCTGGAAACGCTCGAAGCCCGTACAATTTCCAGCGATTCGAAGTAGGACAACTGATTTAAGACTTCCACGATGATTTTCTGAACTTATCATTGTGTTAGTCTCCGCGTTGCCAATCGCGTTATATATTGCTTTGCACGCAACTGATAGTCCGAGGACTACCTATGACGAATTTAGAAGGGGGTAGTTGGCAAGTGGACTGGATAATACGGTGGTAGAAACTAAGTCAGTGGATGAGATGGTCTAACACTAAACCTGGCATCGCGGTCAAATTGACCGCTTTCAAATTTCTACAGAAATTATTTGTCATAATATCATTTATCAATTATCAGGTCGCTTCCTAATCTATGAATTTTCATAAAATATGCAAAAATTTGTTGTCTGTCAGTAAGTGTACAAGAAGCGTCGGTAGGTTTAGCGTTAAGGAAACTGTAAAACCTCCAGCAGTCCCTGAAACTCGTCGGAGGGAGAGGAAGATAAATAAAGAAGTAACCATGCTAAACGATCTTTTGAATTATCTTCCACGATCGCCTCGATATTAATAGTTGTTTGACCGTTTAATCTCGAAGCGTTACGTTGCCTATAATTTCCTCGGGTTTGATCGAACACGCGAATAACGATGTATCTGCGTGTAAGTATAGTATACCTACACGGTACGACAATGAAACTCTCAAACTCTTTATGTCCGCGTAAAGAATCGCAGTAGTTGGCATAATATGTACTTAATAGCGTTACCTTCTTGTTTTACTGTAAATAACAGCAAGACGAAGTTACCTGATCGTGAGTCACCTAAGCTTCGGCATCTTCAAACGCAATGTTGAATTTTTCACGGAATAATCGAACTCCTCGTATTAGGTTGTCCGAAATGTGTCTGTCTTTTACAACAATGCATCTTTGTACAAACGTGAAACCTAATCTGTAGAACCTCGTGATCTTTATCTTGATAGAATAAAATGGATCATACGTGATTCGATAAAATAATATCAAACGACAAATGTTGTGCATCCATTATTTCCTTATGAAACGAAAGAAACTTTTCGAACGACCTAATATATATTACGAGATAGCATTAGCCTTTGATATAATAACGAGAGAATGAACAAATATCGCGTACCTCAAGTACACGAGGAAAAGATGTCAGAAATGTGCTATGGCGTAGGGTTTACAGCAGAGTACGTGTACATTTTGTAGCCGCTACGAACTACAAATGTTCGGTGCCTACTATTGAAACTCTTGTATCGCAGTAACGCGTTTCAAGGAGAGTCTTCGAACTCCCTTTGTTACATATTACAGTGTTACCTGGCACGGGAATCAGTTGGATAAGTGTGTCAATGTTACAACGATAATACACCGAGTAGAAACCCATACATGTCGTTTTAATCGTGCGGGTTAATCACCTCGAAAATGAACATCAGGCCTTTGTCTCTCATTAGAAAGATAATCGTCATTGTTCAAGGATCGTCTAATCTTAATAATAACGTTCCATATACGATTCGTTACACGGTGAATCGATTTCGTCTCGATCTTTTTCCATTTCTCGTCACTGTCTTTACCTTTTCATCAAATTCTGTGTTTGTTATATCATTTAAACTTAAATATACAGTTGTATATGATTAATTCTTCGATAGTACGACGACGAAAGCGACGAAAAAATCGAAATGAACGATTACCTGAGATCTTTATATTCCTAGTGTCACGTGCAAAAGTTACGTACACGCATAACGATTCGTTACACGGTGAATCGATTTCGTCTCGATCTTTCTCCATTTCTCGTCACTGTCTTTACCTCTTCATCAACTTCTATGTACTTATACTTGAATATACAGATGTATATGATTAATTCTTCGATAGTACGACGACGAAAGCGACGAAAAATTCATTCTGAATTTTACCTGAGATTCCTTACGTTCCTGGTGTCACGTGCAGAAATTACGTGCACGCACATTTTCAATATTTCAATGATAATATAGATTATATTGCCATTTACCAACAAAATGTAAGTTTTATTATTTCTCAGTGGGAAGTATTAGTCGTTCTTAATCCTGCAGCATGCTGCGATACCTACACGATAACCGTATATCGACAGTCTCCGCCTGAACTTTCGACTCCAAAGGAACAAGATACAAGCGATCAATAGAACGGACCTTGGAAATCAAAGATCAAGAGTATCGCGTACTCCCACCATAGCCAAGTACTGCCAGTACTTAGCTGTTAATATACGAGCTCGAGGTGCCCCTTCCTCGATAGAGTCCGCGGAAGGCTCGATCCTTGGACACTTTCTTATAAATGAAGGTTGTCCAGTGGCTCGTTTCTCACTCAGTTCTCCATCCCTCGCATTCGGAGGGATCGATCTCCGTGTATACGATCGGCCACGTACAAACATAGTTTTTACTCTGTCGAATCGTCTCAGTGTGTCTGTGCATCGAATCGATAGTGATTTGCCAATTATATCGCTTCTTTTTTCTCTTCGAGCTACGTACTGGTAATTTCAGCTGAAAAACGAGCAGAACGAATAAGTAAGTAAGAGGCAATAACGGACGATTTTTACTTTAGTACTTGATCGAGTCTCGGTAACTCGAATTCCATGCGAACGATCAAAACCTTCGATCTAGTCCCATCGATAGACCGATAGACCTGCGCGGAGTCATATTTTTGATTATTAATTGTAACGAGTACTGTACTTTTAACACTTTGTGTATTTTTGTACGCGCGTTTCGTGCGTTTCTGCGCCGCGAAATTCTCCGTAAATGCGAAAATACGCGGTCCGCTCGTCGTGTTTTTCGAGCAAGCCGAAAACGGCTTGACGTAGAGGCGCAAAGACAAACAAATTCGACTTCTAGAATATGTATTTCGATGTACATAGATTACGTACTTGGAAGAATATAAATGACAGTTCACGCATCGTAGCGTTTATTATAGCATCCACGTACTTAGCATTAATTACCATTCATAGAAGCAGATAAATTTGATACGACGCAAGCGAAACGTATATAGAACCTAATTGAAAAACGCTTTATCGAAGCACAAGGATACGGGTATGAGCAAATATTTTTTGCGGCCGCTGTGAGTTGCGTGCGAGGGACACGCACGCGCGTGGTGCAAGGATCGGAAGCATAACGACTGCAGGTTGAGACACGACTCTTCGTTGTAAGGTTTACACATATACCTGTTATTCTTTGATTCTGTAAGCCAGGCCAATCGAGTTCCTCTTTTTTAATTCGCGTCGAAAAACGAGATATAATAATAGAAATAACGATACATGTTTGGTTGTCCGAAAAGTTTCCTTCGTTTCGCGAGGAAATAATGGATGCGCGACATTTGTCGTTTTATGCTATTTTATCGAATTACGTGTGATCCATTTCGTAGAATAAAATAACGTAGAACAAAATTTCTTGCGTATCTGTTATTTCCTTATGAAACGAAAGAAACTTTCGGGACAACCTAATACCTGTAGCATCGAGTTTTGTAAGTTGCGGCGATCAAACTTTGACTTGCAGAGGTTCGGCTGTTCCGAGACGAAGTAGGTTTATATTTCGATTTATAGAGGTTTCCACAGCGGTGCAAGAGAACGAACAAAATCGTAATTTTCGAATTACAGAGGCTCGAGTTATCGAGGTTCGACCGCATTGGTAATAACAGCGAAACAAACTTCTATCCAAATTATATTCCTTTACGTTCATAAAAATACGAAATTGCATAAATTAAACGAAAATGAATACTGTATCGATTATATCGCGATAGCGATGTTGTTCTTTCGTATTTCACGAACAGTTCTGCAAGTTATAAATTATTTTTACGACAGAATATTTTCGCATGCACGTAGATACGTGTAACGGAAGGTTGAAAAACTGAGAGATTCGACGTTGAACGAGAGATAACATTATGAAAATTTGGGAAAGGGACGTGATTTAATCGTGTAATTCGATTTTGATGAGACGCTATCGATCTGGTATTGTCCGATACCAACGTTCATACTGTGACTAAAGTTTTTATAATTAAACGGAAGTTATTACGTATTTATCAACTAATTAAGCGTGCAATAATTTGTAGAAATTTTTATTTTCCTCAGACGCTAGAAAAATTCTATTCTTTAATTCCGATATATTTCTCTCGTTTATTTACGTTTTCCAAGAAACATCGTACGCGAATCCGTATAATTTCTTTCTTGAATTTTCGTAGATTTGATTCGACGATGACATACCATATTCATATAGCTTTAAGTATATCACAAAGAATCTTAATACGCAACTTAGTGTATAAATAATCGAAGTTAGTAGCAACGAAGTTAGTAACTTACCAAATAAATGGTAAAAAGGACTAGCTTCGGTCCAACAATACAATTCTCGTACGTTTGTTTCCTGTACAATTGTTGCCCATTAATACGACATATAAATCGAGTAAATTCAATCAGTTTGGGCGATCGTTCGCACGATTCAGCTCGGCAACTCTTCGATATTATGGAAAATTCTTTTACGACAGTGATAATTAATTACTAAAGGACAAGAAACGCCTCCGTGCACATAATAACTACGTGTACAACTGCATAATCACGAACATGACCGTTTTGCATTCCGGAACTCATTCCAAACGGTACGACTCACGCACGGATTTCTTACAGAAAGCTGCGCGTTTCGTGTTTCAGCCTAACTCCGAATCGTGCCTATATCTCAACCGAATGAACACCGTGTGCCGTGATCTACGAATAATACGACTCACGCGTGTATTTCGAAAGTAACGCGACACGAGTAAAAGTTTTAGAAAAAGCGAGAAAACTACATGGAAGCTTATAAAGTGCGTTATCTGCTAAACGTATAGCGTTGGCAGAAAGAACCGACGATCGAATGTTATCCTTGTAATTTCCAGTTCTCAGCTCTCGAGATCTAACAGAGGATCTAAATATTTGAAGCTGCCGTGCTCCTGAAACACACGCGAGGATCGAAATATATTTTTGTCGATTTTCCGATCTTCGCGTCACTTCACGATGAAACACGCAGAATTTTAAATACGACGCGATCGAAAAGGGAAGCAACCTGTCAGGGGCCGGAAACTTCGAAAAGTAAAACATCGAAATGAAAACAATCGAAACGGAGTACCGAGATATCGAGATATGGATTTGAAAAATAGAGATTCTTCCTAGAAATAAATAGTTTCGAAATAAATGAACGAAATTTTGTGGCAGCCTGGCGTATAATTACTAGAACGTTTACATGTTACAAAATTTAACGTACTCGGACCTAACTAACACGTACGTAAGCGTAATAAACACAATGGTGCGTCGGTACCTTTTGCAGCCACTGTACAACGCATGAGTGTCCTACGTTAAATCTTCGAACATGCATATGCCACTGCGTGTCCAGTGAACGCCTAGTAGATCGAACCTCAATTGCAATATGGTTCTGCGTTATTTGCGCAACGGTTCTTACGAAAGTGTAAACAGATATAACTGGCGCGTGCCGTGAAATAACTATCGTTTAAACTATATTTCCTGGACGAGTGTTTGTCGAGGAGAACCTACTTCGATTCTTTCGTGTCGACAGTCGTTGGCTATGCTCAAACGGTGTACAGTTCGGTCCACGCCATATCGCGAAGAAATCGTGAATCCCGACTATTAATCCAAATAAATGAAATTTCATCGCGCCTTCAAACGCTTGCGTAATATCGTCATTTGCTGACACGACTCGCGTCTCAACAGGCGCGCGATGCTTATCGGAGTAATTTACCAGACTAACTTAATAAATTAATAATAAATTGTCAGATAGTAAACTATATTTAATAAAGAAACGTTGGTATAATATGAATACAGTTTGAGCTGGTGCAGATCCGCACGCTAGCAGCGTTACCTAGAAACTGAACGTTGCCTGTCTCTTGTCTTATGGTTGCCACGCGGTTGGTCTTTCGTCTATGGCCTGTCGATGGCTTTGGCGAGTCAGAAAATTAGTCGGTACAGATGTAGAGTTCACTTAGAAGCGTTAACCGCTTCAACAGTTAAGATATCACGTTGCAGAAAATTCATAGCTAACAGCCTGATTTTCATGCTATTCACACGCGAATAAGAAATTCTCAGATAAAAATCGTCACGAATTTATCGAACGATGTCGAATACCCATATAATTCCTTTCAAACGAGACGATCATTCTTAAAGTCTGAACAATCCCCCCGATAATTCTTCAACTTCGTTTAAATCTGTTTAAATCTATGCGTGTCCCGATACTTGTGGATATTCCTGCTCGAAAGTCTTGGGGTAGTCCTGTTTTGCACGATTACTCTAACACCCTGTATAACTCGTATCTGCAGAATATCAGCAACACGCCTTCGTCTTCCGACGATATGCTCGTTCATTCAATAGCTAAACATCTATAGCCTACATCTACAGACAATAGCCAGACTAATAATAAGATTGATCGTTATTATCGAGCTCGTTATGAATACCGGTAAGCTTATGTAGCTAAAGAAGTGTAGCAGGTGATTTCATCGAGAGGGCCCGCTATAGATATCCAATCAGCGTACTCGACTACCGGGCATACGCCCATAAGGCTCGTCCAACGACGATTCGATCTGTCATCGGTGTATAATTATAGGAAACTACGGCTACCAGCGGCTATCAGACATATCGATGCACAGCCTCACGTTGCGATGAAATTTCCCTCAGATTCTATGTTTCTCATTCTCGTGGAACGAACGTTTCGTAGTCGTACGAAAGTACCATCGAACGATACAGCATTTGACTCTTCGAAGGTAAATTGTTTCGGAATGTCGACTACCCGAGGTCAAATTGTCGCTTTCGAAGAAGTCTCAGATTTGGAAAAAATCTCGACCTCGCTACGAGGCGAATTTTTATCCTCGACCGAAGACTCGTTTGCATCTTCGACTCGAAAACTGAATGCGCGATGTGCTCGATGCACAACGCTTTAAGGACTTTGATAAACCGACTGGGCATTTTTACGCATTTAAAATTGCAGAGAATGTGCACGAAAAGATACGCGAAATGTGCGAAGTATTTCGCTTTCTGCGAGATATTAGCTTGTCCGGAAAGTTTCTTTCGTTTCGTAAGGAAATAATACATGCACAACCCTTTTTTCTTTTGTATTATTTCATTGAATTTTGTATTATCCATTTTCTTCCACTTCTATCGTTATCATCATACGTAATTCGATAAAATAACATCAAACGACAAATGTTGTGTATCATAAGGATACCGGTATGAGCAAATATTTTTTGCGGCCGCTGTGAGTTGCGTGCGAGGGACACGCACGCGCGTGGTGCAAGGATCGGAAGCATAACGACTGCAGGTTGAGACACGACTCTTCGTTGTAAGGTTTACACATATACCTGTTATTCTTTGATTCTGTAAGCCAGGCCAATCGAGTTTCTCTTTTTTAATTCGCGTCGAAAAACGAGATATAACAATAAAAATAACGATACACGTTTGGTTGTCCGAAAAGTTTCCTTCGTTTCGCGAGGAAATAATAGATGCGCGACATTTGTCGTTCTATGCTATTTTATCGAATTACGTGTGATCCATTTCGTAGGATAAAACAACGTAGAACAAAATTACTTGCGTATCTGTTATTTCCTTATGAAACGAAAGAAACTCTTCGGACAACCTAATACTTGGTACGTAAAACGATCTCTCGCCTAAGAAGCCCTAATTTTGAAGATATGAATCGGCATAAAAATTCGCGGTCTATCGGCACGTATCTGAGAAATACTTCCTATACGCCTAAGGCAAAAAAGACTGAAATACGGTGGTGTACACGGCTCGGTTTATCCACGGTAAATGCGAGAATATGCTGCTTGCCCATGAATATACCGGAATGTAATTAAGTAGTACTTAGCTGATATGTAAACGTTACATTAAACGCGAAGGTGTGTCTTCTACTTTTTACAGTCACCGTATACTGCACCGTCGTTCGCTTCTGCCGCTATTGCTCTTGTTTCTTATCTTTCTTCAGTTGCCCGTTACGATTCTGTGCTGGCAGAAAAAATCAATCTAATACATCCGGCTGTTTCATCGTAAATCGATTCTACTTCTATCCTCGTTCATTTGCGGCTATTATAATGTCGTTAACTAATTGTTCCAGTATGAATAAGACAAACGAGGACGGCGGATTGATGCTTTGTCGATGATAATGCGTGCATGCAGATGTCTGAGATTTCCGATACATATTTCTGATCATCAACGGATTATGCATGGTCGGGAGATACAGCGGTCGAAATGGTTAGGAAATCGACGCGATCGCCAACCATTCTGTTGCGTTGTTTCTCCTATCGTTAATTAGAATATCGTTCATTTAAGTATCGCGTCCGTCGTATTATTAATTTATTTTGTTTATTTCTTTATTATTACTTAGTCCGTGCCTTTCGACTTTGCACGAGCTTTCCGTTTTACATCCCGTTTACGTCATCTTATTGCCTCTTCTCTTATAACTATCTAATTTTTTTTGCTTGTTTGTCTCTCTTTTCTTATATACTCTATTATATTGTATTCTATTGTATATTCTGTTTCACCTTCTTGCCTCTTCCCTTATAACTATCTAATTTTTTTTTTTTTTTTTTTTTTTTTTTTTTTTTTTTTNGTTTGTCTGTCTCTCTTTTCTTATATACTCTATTATATTGTATTCTATTGTATATTCTGTTTCCTAAAACTATGGCAACTTTTGGGATTTTTGCCTCCTTGCTGTGCTTCCTTATTCCGATAAAAATAATTTAATAATTAAAATAATTAAATAATTTAATAATTTTTGCCTCCTTGCTGTGTTTCCGTCTTGTATCGCTCTTCTCTTCTCCATTGTTGTTTTCAGTTCCATTAGTCCTTCTCCAGTCTCGTTTAGCATCTTTTCTGTGTACTTTGGGCCTCTCGTTATTTCGCATTCTTCTATCACGAGTCTCAGGTCTTCTTCTTTCCTTTTACACAGTCTGCATCTTTCTTCTCCCTCTTCTTTTCAGTGTTCTCTTGCTTTGGTCTCGTCTCCACGTCTGAATCTTGCTAGTATTTTTCATATTGTTAATTATTATTTTGGGGTATTGTATTATTTAAATTAAAATGTACGATTGGTATGAATCAGAAGGAGGCGAAACTTTCTTTCGCTACTGTCGATAGAATACAAAAAAGTCTCTTCCAACGTTCGATTTTTATAATCTTCGCTGGCACTGTTGATACAGCTATTCCATTAAATGTGAAATTTTCCACAAACATTGGATACGTATAGTTATGACGTGGCGTTCGCAGACAGAGATTTTCAATTCGTTTGCGGATATTTACGCTACGGTACATCGAAGAAATTTTACTTCTAAACGATTCTCCGATCCTTAACCGGTGACTAATACCGTCGGCTCACGAGTAACCGAAATAGTTCGAGCTGGGTTTGTGTTCTGGCTAGTGGATAAGTCGATGATATAGCAAATTAATTTACGTTGATTTTTTCCAGTCATCTCTGTTAAAAAAAAAAAAAAAAAAAAAATGAATGGAAGATAAACGAAGAAATTCCAATTGAATCAATAGTATTGTCATTCGATATAAACCAATAAATTAAAATAACCTTCCGTAAAAAGGGAAATAGAAAAATAAAAAGCTAAACAGCAGTGGTAATCTCGATCCAATTAATAATAGAATAAATTAATTTGCGTTAACTTGATGATCGTCCAATATGTTTTCATCTTCGTTCCACGACTATTCGTATAATCTCAGGAAATCGTATAATCTCATCTTCGGGAAACTACATAATAATATGTATCATCGACTAGCTGAAAGAACGTGGCTACGGAACGTGTGAATATGTAACGACTAGAAAAAGTATTCGCACACCATTGCACTTGTTATAGTATTTACAGACTGACCAACTAGATCCAAGTATATTAAATTTCGTATCGTTTAGTTGCATGTACTTCCATATGATTGCACAAAAATTTGATACCAGTGATAATTGAATTAATAATTGAACGTAGAAGCCGATAAAAGGCGCTTTCAATAGATTTATTTAAAATTTTATTACTTATATATTCAGGATTTTCTTTATTTTCGTCATTCTTATTTAAATGAGAATTTACGTATATATTTACTTTAATTAATATTGATAATAACTTTGCTTGATCTGAAGATAGGGTCATGTGCAAATAATTTTTATAGCCAATTTGTATATCGTTTGTGTATGGGAATGCTTAATTGCCGTGAAGTCGTAACATCGCAAATAACAGCGTCTTAAGCGAAACCTGATTGCTTTAGCATTGTAGCACAGACGCATGGTGGAAAAATGGGATACCTGTACGTATTGCAAATACGATTTCACACTGAATCACAGGTCTCTATGTTCTCGAACGACTACTAATGGATATTATGTACAACTATTAATGGTATTGCTTGCTAGTTGCACCATCGTTTATGTTATTGCAGCATCGTTATTGGAATGGGATCGATATTGTAATTAGAACGCAATTTTCTTGGCATTTATGGGGAATTTAAAAGTGGGGAAAACATATAAGCGATGCGAAATAGAGTATTTATTATAATATTCAGCAAGTGAAATACGTGTCTGCTTAGCTTAAAATTTTGCACAGATATCTGCGATTTAATTGTAATTATTTATATTTACCAATAAATATACAAAACTGTTATATGACTGAGCTAAACACGAAGGTTAGTATACGGACAGCACGATATTACGCGATGCAAATAAATGACTTTACGATGTGGTTGCACGTTTTCAGTAGTAGAAATTATTCGATATTAATCGTTGTCGAACTTACAAACATTTCCTTGAAACATCGATCAACAGACACAATACAAAAACAAAGAAACAATCGATCAATTTGTATTATATTCGAGAAACTTGCTTCAAGGTTTCCTGTTACATACTTGCACACATCATTGGGTGGAGTGCATGGCAAAAAATGGTACTAATGAATAACGAAACTTGATGTGGAAATATACTGACTACTATTTGCATACTAACAGAGTAGGAACGGTGTATTTTTATGTTTCCTTGTTTTATTCGCTTTGCATCTCCTTATAATAATTACGATCCTTTTGCTTTTACTCGATACATTCCGCTTCTACTTTTACGATTATATTCCCTAACGATTATCCTCATCATTTTATTAGAAATTCGGTAATAAAAGCGAACAATATCTCGTAAATTATCGTGCAATTAGATGCACAATTATTTATTGAGAAAGATCGTTAGAAAAGGAAACATTCAATTATTTGAAACAAATACTATTCAACGAAAGATTAAAATCTCTATGAATGAACGTTTAAAAATGTTCAGAGAAAATATAATGAAAGAAGACAGAAGAGAGTTAAAGACTGAAATTCAAATTTATTTACCTTATATATATATATATTTATCATAATTATTTAAATTGCATAACATGTACATCCTGTAAACTAAATGCGATTATACTTTATATTTCTTATATTTTCTCGATTAAAACGGTCAAGTTTCAGATATTTCGAACAAAGAAATTTTATATTATGGCAACAGAGCTCCGACATATTTCTAGTAACTATGTATTTACGCGAAGTATTGTCACAATGATAAATCCTAAGTCGTCTATATATTTATCATAATTATTTAAATTGCATA
>JACXIV010000090.1:656998-673977 GCA_014737475.1 Bombus confusus
TGGCAACAGAGCTCCGACATATTTCTAGTAACTATGTATTTACGCGAAGTATTGTCGCAATGATAAATCCTAAGTCGTCTATATATTTATCATAATTATTTAAATTGCATAACATATACATCCTGTAATCTAAATACGATTATACTTTATATTTCTTATATTTTCTCGATTAAAACGGTCAAGTTTCAGATATTTCGAACAAAGAAATTTTATATTATGGCAACAGAGCTCCGACATATTTCTAGTAACTATGTATTTACGCGAAGTATTGTCACAATGATAAATCCTAAGTCGTCTATATATTTATCATAATTATTTAAATTGCATATCACATACATCCTGTAATCTAAATACGATTATACTTTATATTTCTTATATTTTCTCGATTAAAACGGTCAAGTTTCAGATATTTCGAACAAAGAAATTTTATATTATGGCAACAGAGCTCCGACATATTTCTAGTAACTATGTATTTACGCGAAGTGTTGTCGCAATGATAAATCCTAAGTCGTCATACACGGCAACATCGTTACACGAGTATATTTTCGTAATTATCTCGTTATACATACTACCGTTTCTTTTACGTCACCAGTATTTCTAGATATCACGTGATTTCGCAAAAGATGCAATATAAATGTGCCTCGTAACAAACGTACAATTATACAAATCGATCGCGGATATAGTTACCAAAGATTGATCGACTCGGCGATCAATTATGCGCCGTACTGTTTTATCGATTAGTATTTAATTATCAGGTATACTATGACACAAACTCGTTTAAGAGCGACAGATCCGATCTCTTTTGGCAAACATCATCGCGGCGAGTTAAAAGAATCAATTCTAACGACGCGACTATTCGTCTCTGACGCTTTTTCGATGAATTCTCAGGACAGAAACAACATTCGGAATGTGAAAATCCGTCTCAATTAGATCAATCGACCAATATGGAAGGCTTATTTTTTCAGCAAATTTTTATGTCGTCGTTATCTTCGAGTTTACTTTCGAGCGAGTTCATAAATATTTAAACAGGGAAATAAGAATTCTACGTACGAGTCGTAACAGGATTCGCCAAGGGTGAAATAATTTATCAGACAGCCGCATTAGCGATTGCACTACGATATCTACCAATTTTCAATTTTCTATAAGTGGAAATAAAATATCTAACGATTTCGATGTTAAATGCCGCGTGAACTATCAACTACCTATATGACTAATACTACAGTTATCAACAATTTATATACAACAATAACTTATTAATAAATGCATCAGGATGCACTCGTAAATCTCAGAAGAAACGCGACAATTGAGTGAAATTATTAAAGGAAGAACGAACCGATTGTGATTTTGCATTCGCGCGAGATACAGATTGAAGATACGCGTGCAGAGAACGATGATCAGAGTCGTTTGGCAGAGCTGTAATAAAAAACATAAACGTGCAAAGTTCTTCGATGTTAAACTTCCTTGAGAAAATATTCAACGAATTACATACGCAGTTCAAAGGAATCTGTTTAAAATCCGACTCTGAGTCATGGAATTTGTAGAATCAACGAACGATAAATATACCGGAAAATCTAATAAATACAAATATCAAAGTGAATGGAGAAAACAACCTCTAATTATACTATTCAGAATTGACGATGTACGATCTGTGTATAGATCTTTTGTATTCCGCGATTCCAAAGGAAGTAATAAAAAATACATATTAGTCATTGATTTGCAATAATAACATTTCAAACGTTAATTTGAAACGTGGGCTTGCGGTAGAGACGGGATTGTGAACGAACACGTGTGATTCGAGCGAGAGTAACTTTTAAAGGAACGAACAGAGGGCAGAAAGCCTACGAGTTGACGTATTAATTTCAAATATTATTAAACAACTCGTATATATATATATTAAATATTATTTTTGATGTAAATTTCATTCAACGTATAATTTAATATAAATTATATACGTATATCTTTACTAAACGAGACTGGAGAAGGACTAATGGAGCTGAAAACAACAATGGAGAAGAGAAGAGCAGTACAAGACGGGGAGGAACGACAACAAGGAAGCAAAATAAGGCAGCAAGGAGGCAAAAAGCCCAAGAATTGCCATAGTTTTGGAAAACAGAATATACGATAGAATACAATATAATAGAATATACAGGGTGGGACATTTTAAACAGGTCACCCGAGTAACTCGCTTGCTTTCGAAGATGGGAGAAGATGCGTTAGACCAAACTTACTTGGTATCGGGGGGCTCATAATCTGGTATTACCAATTTTTCTGTAGGTGGAGGCCCCGCAAATAAAAATCGTTAGGTGTCGGGTCTGGGGATCGTGCCGATTTGTTACTTCCCGATCGATCTATCCAACAATCTCCAAATTTTCTATTTAGAAATTTAGAAACAAGCGAGTCATTCAGCTGACCTGTTTAAAATGTCCCACCCTGTGTAAGAAAAGAGGTAGATATATAAGAAAAGAGATTAGATAGATGTAAGGGAAGAGGCAATAAGGTGGTAACGCCATAAGGTTGATAGAATGTAAAAAGCGTATTATGTAAACGGCATGCAAAACCGAAAGCTCGTCCAAAGGCAAAAGACACGGACTAAGTAATAATAATAATAATAATAATAATAATGATAATAATAATAATAATGATAATAATAAATGTATATCTTTTGTACACCAAACTACGGACATATAAGACTACAAATTAAAGAAGGAAATGGCTCCGAATCTCGGACGAAAGTTGTAAAAAAGTTTTCGAAAAGGAAATTCACTGGCGTGCTCTTATAAATGTGGTGTCAACGACTCAGGACTGTCGCGTACGATGGTATTAACGTTATTAAAGCGATAATTCTCGTTACGTCTCAATGATTTTGGCTCAAGGTGACCAAGTCGCATGCGTTAGAAACCTACGTACATGTGAATTCACGTTTCCACCGAACATTTGCCATTCATTGCTGCGTAATAATCGACGCTTCAGCTCGTTCTCGCTGTCCTTCTATGGTAAAGCGTCTAAATTTGCGGTGGCATCGCCGTAAATCGCAATAAACAGCGGCAGCGGTTAAAATTGCGAATGAAATTCGCTCATTTGCAACGGAGTGTATTGTTAACGACCAGAGACGTAAACGTAACATAGTAATCGATGTTTTTGCGTGTCTACGATGTTTTGCCGCATGGTATATAATTATTCGGACGATGACAAATCGCTTATCAGGCGTCTTATTAAATTACATCCAGCCACTGGAGATATTTTTCATCGATCTATTCGTTTCTTTCGATTTCATCCATTTGACGAATTAAGAAAGTTAACTAAACAATTATTAGTCGACGTTTTCATTTCGAAACTGAGATCCTTGCGCTTTGGTGTTTTCCATCTACGATCTCGTTACGTCGCTTATAAATTTTGCATAAATAACAAAGCCCAAGTTTCGTACTTTTACTCTAAGCAATTATTTGCATAGCAAATCAGCTTGAATACAAATTACGCGAGCCTTGGATAAATAACCCTGTTTAATAGAATGGTATTTACTGGCTGTGCCATGTTGATGGATTTAAATTGCAATTTAAATTCATTTTTAATTACAGTCTATGAATATTACATTTATTAATACCTTACCAATATGAATTTATGAATACTAAAGTCATCTAAATCTGCTAGATCGGAAGACAACCTATTGTTATTATCATATTTTGTTATAAAAATAGTTATTACAACGACAATACGTAATTTCGTTCATCACGGTTAGCCCGTGGATTTTGAACATTTATACCAGCAATATCATAATAATTCTATCGCAGTCTATGAAAAGAAAGGAAAAGTAGAAAACACGTATACATATGTAGGTATGGCGATATTTAGGAAACAAAACGTAATCTTATTCGCTTCTCACTTTCCTGCCAGTGTCTGTAAAAAGATGGATTTAAAAGTCGCACAAAAATCTGCGATCAAACAATTTATTAATTAGACCTGTGGCAGCGAAAGTACAGGAAACGCGTACGTGGGAAAGATGCGTTTGCGATATTATATACTTTACGGGTTTCAACAACGGAACAACGTGGATGCAGCGGATTAAAGTTTGTACGATGCGTTCGACAACGAACCGTTCTGGTTCTAAAGACGTAAAGTAGGAAATTAAGAGTCGTTTAAAATTTATTAAGAAATATTTACAAGAAGAGAACCACCTGGGGCCGCGATACTTTTTTACACACATTGTCAAGGTCATCATCCAGAGTAGCGTTGCGAAGGTTTCAACCGACGGTCGCCGTGTAGAAAAAAAATTATTATCATCGAAAGTACATAATTTTCCGAGCACCATTTGTATCTGATCGAATGCTCTTATTTACTTTCCTACCGAAACACCCTTATTACGAGTGTTTATTTATTTGCTGTCTATTATTATTGTTATTTATTATTATTGTTATTTATTATTATTACGCCTATTATTATTAATTGCCCGCCACCTCGAAGATGTCTAAGCTAACTGAAGTCTAATCGATCGATTCGAACGGAAAGTTTGAGCGGAGTTTGGGCAAAGTTTGATTTTCTACGAGGTCGATGTGCAGGCGAAGAAGCAGAAACTCTGCCCGCGCACGCGTTTCATACACACGGCGTATTGAAAGCTTCACGATGCAATTCAGAATGAGGATTTTGACAACGCGTTAAAAAATCAGCGAAGTCGAAGGTGGCTGCGAATATCTGCCGCGATTATTCTCTTTATTCGCGATCCGTATCGCGGTGTTTTCCTTCCACGTTCAATGAAACTGAATCGCGATTAAACTACTCTATCTCGCTTATGCAATAGCACGTATTCATAAAATAATTATCGCTAAAAAGTAACGCCACGATTTTATCGTACTTTGCAACCTTCCACCTCTTGCAGAAACCATAATTTATTGTACTGGCTGTATTATACGATACGAAACTCGGCAATCGATATTAGGCATGCATATGCAAGAGAATAACGTAGCATACAATCTACATATTCCGAGATAGCATCGAAAACCATATATTTACGATCGAGTAAAACGTGGAGTAAGGAGTGTGCGAGCGGACAATGGGAATATAATTTTCGCGATAATCGACGCAAAATTACACCCGTCCATTATATAATCCGTATTATGATTTAATGATAATCCATTGTGTCATTCTACATACATATGTAAAATTATGCGTCTGTACGATTATAATTGAACGATTAATCGACTTAAACGCGGATGAACAGAATTATAATTTAATAATAACTTAGCGGAATTATAATTTCTCGCTAGCGAAAAGCACGGGTGAAAAGTACCACGAGTCCCATTCTCATAGAATTTTCCAGTTCGATAGAATTTTCTAGCCAAAGATATATCGGCAACTTCCAAATCTCAAAGAAATCTAGAAACTTGGCTTGCAATTCTTGGTAAGATCCGTATCAAAGAAAAGAAAAGAAAGATCGTGTCTGATTGCTCGCAAACTGCTATTTAATCTTTTGGCAGTGACGGTCGAGGAACGGACGTCGACGAACGAAAAAAGGGCCAACCTTCAAGAAGAAACGATAATAAAAACCACTTGCTGATTTTCGATATCCATTTAGATCAGCAGCGGTATCGTATCGGAGTGTACGCTGGTTAGCCGACCCATGGGTGAAAATCGAAGAAAAACGAGACGTTGCTCGGATTCTACTTTTGTTGCTCGACGTCTACGACGAGAGCCTTAAGTCTCGATTTACAATTTTGATTCGCAGATTAGCACAATCCGTTTGAGAAATTAAAAAGTTGCAGAGCTGGAGAATCCGAAGTGTCCGACTTTGCGCGTATTTTTCGTAAATTGTTCGAAATAAGAAGATACGGCGCGACTAGTTTCATTCAGCCTTTGCGTTCGTTGCAATTTCGTTCTCGATTAATCGTAAGATTATAAGGTCGTTCCGCGGCTCTGAACGAAGAAGATAACGACTTAATCTAATTTTACGTTTAACAGGATACGATGCTGAGCACAGCGACTCAGAAATTGCAGTTCTTGTACAAGCCGTACGCGTTGGCCATTGTTTCAGTTGGATACGTACTTGGGGAGCTAGGTCACTATTTAATTGGTAAGCGATGCACATTCGATTCCGCGCGTTTGTACTTCCTCTTCCTTAAATCGCCACTCAATTATCCTCGTAAACTCGCTTATTCGAGTAATTACGTTCGTCGCAATTATAGACGCGCGTCTCTATCCTTGTCTCTCGAACGCGAGTCTCGTGGCGCGCAATACGCAATTAAAAATTCGACGTTGTGCTGGCTGGCAACTGTAACGTCCAACCGAAACTCAGCGTTTTGCGTCTCAATCTTGAAAGCCGTGGCTTCTGAAATTTAACCGAAACGCGATGTTTCGCGCGTTTGAAAGTTCGAAAGTCTCGACCTATTACGATTTCAAAATTAATTCTTCCTTTGGAAGTTCATTTTTATTCCTTTCATTTCCTCAAATTCCACGATTCGACGATACTTTCCCCACTTTCGTAAGACTCAGGCCACCGTCCACGAAGTGTCGCTTCATAGACGCGCATTAGACGCGCCGATGCTAACAGCACGCTCGCAAGCAGCGGTCGTTGCGAAACGACGTGCACCTGTCCACGAAATGGCAGCGAATCGCTTTCGTCGCTATGCGGTCTCGTCATAACCACCGTCGTTGAACATCGTCGATAGGGAGGCGGTACGTTGCAGCTATAAACAAACGCAGCGACGTAGGATGAAAGCGTCTTCCGCGTTGCTCGATCCTATCGTCGCGTCCAACAGACTGTGTACGTAGAAGTTTCCGCTTGTATGAAGCGACGCCGCTTGGATGGTGGACCTAGGTCATTTATTTAGTTTCGCTTTGTTTTTTAACTATCTATCTCGTTCTAAATTATTTTGTTCGTTTATAAATTCGCGTAGCTCTCCGGGATAGGATGGAGCTGCAGTCGCATCTCTCCTTTATTTATCAAACTTTCTTTGCGTACGATCGATTCCTGTACACGACGTATTTCAAGGAAACATAAATAGAGAACAACGATAGCGCAACCTGTCTGCTTACTCGCAAGAATATCTCTTGGTTCGCCTAAAGTTTTGCTAAAGTAAAGTAAAGTTTTGCTCGGGTATCTTCTTATTTTTACCTTGTTTACCGTTAACGTCTTCCTCGCGGCAGCTTTAATATCGATCATTTATTTCTGTACGTATTTTCACGTAATACGTCCACGCAATATACGGATACAATTAGATAACTAAACCACGGAACGCTCATTGTCGATGTAATTTTCTTACACGTGTTTTCAAGGTGTCACAAGCAAGGCGACGGCAGAGGATTTGCACTACGGCGACATTTCCTGCCAATTAAATACAACCGCGTTAGCCATCGTGGATTTACCAATCCAGTGTGAAGTGGCGAAAAATGAAAGCTTGCAAGTATCTTTGTTCACTTTCGATCTATTTCAATTATTGACAAAGTATTTTTCTCTTATCTTATTTAACGTTATATAACTTTACAACAATTGGCACTCGGTATATTCTATATCGTTATATCTTATGTTCGACGATATCGCTCATATTTTTTATTTCAAGATAGCAAACAGATCGTTCAGCTACAGAACGTTACACGATGTTACGTACTTATGTAATTGTAATTTTTATTCTATCCGTGTTATTATTATATTTTTACAATTACTCTTAAACCTCCAATCTTTCGACCTCCGACTATAAGTGGCTCTATATAATTTCGATTACTCGGACTTTTTCTTTTATCTCTTATCCAAGATTAAGAAAATTAATCTTATAGCTCGGAAAAAAAGCATTTCGGCATTTGCCGTGGAAAACGAGATCAGCCGGTAAAACATAGACGATAAAATTGTCAAACTTTAAATTATTAAGAAATTAAATTATTAAGAATTAAATTACTAGAAATTGTTAGATTATAAGTGTAAAGCACGATCTCTCTCGAGTTATCGTCTATCGCAGATACAATATATTTCTAAAAGTTACTTTACATTTGCACAAGATACTTTCACAAGCCACTGCATATACGTTCGACCAAATATATTCGTGAACTCGTATATCCGCTTAGACGGTGATCGAATTAGAACGAAGTATTGGAATGTATCTTATTTCACAGTTGTGTGTCCCTGGAGTTGAACGGGTCCCGCTATTGCGAGTGGAACTACAACGGCCTTGGTCTCGACTATCAAATCCTAGCAGGGCCGAGTTTCATCGCCGTGTTCACGATCGTTGGCGTTATTCTAGGTATCGCAGCTGACAAGTACAACAGGTAATGCTCCTCTAATAACTACAGGCTGGTTTTATAAGAAACTTGAAATTGCAAAAACGCGCAAGATGTGCGCGTAGTCCGCGCCGTCGACCAATAACGACACAGGTGAAATACAGAACACGGTTAACGCTGTTATCCGTGTTGCAGTTGTCGCGATTCGCGTTGCCGCGATCAACGCTGTTTCAGGCTGTTTGCAGATAAATCTCTAACGCTTCACTGGCATTGCACTCAGCTACGCCAGGAATCAAGGAACGCAACCATACTGATTTCAATCACAATGGAAGCAACGAACAATAACCATAGGCGATATATATATATATATATATATGCTACTATTCAATAATATATACAGGGTGGGCAGTAACTATCAGTACGTCAGGTATCTTCGAAAGTATAAGTTTCACAGAAATATTTGCTGACGTAAAATTGTACAGTACGAAGGGGGTAATAATACTTTTTCTTGCAGGTGGGAGTACTTCGGACATTTGAAGGTCACATCCATCTTTTTAAATGGATCGGTACGTTTTTGCCTCCTTATCACTACAGAGGTTCTTGAAACGAGTTCAACGACCTATTGCACAAGGTGATTGAAGGTCATAGAAGGTAGAGAAGGTCGATAATACTTACGGTTTTGGTAGTAATGAAACATACGTATTGTACGCGGTGGAGGCGACCTTCAAATGTCCGAAGTACTTCTACTAAAACTATTCTCTATTATAATAAAACTATATATCTCTAAAAAACTATTATCGCCACCGAATAGCGCTCTTCGTGCTGTGCAATTTACCTTAGCAAATATCTCTGTGAAACTTATAGTTTCGAAGATATCTGACGTACTGATAGTTACTGCCCCACCCTGTATATATTCTACAAATATATAGAGCGCGGGGCATTTTAAACAGGTCACCCGAATAACTCGTTTGTTTTCGAAGATAGGAGAAGATTCATTAGACCAAAGTTACTTGGTATCGGGGGGCTCATAATCTGGTATTACCCATTTTTCTGTAGGCGGAGGCGTCACGGAGATACGAAGATCGACTCTGTTTTTTTTTTAAATGGAACAGTATATTTTTTTACTTACATTCTGATAGGGTGTTCCAAGGCGAATACAATGACCTATTATGAAGGTCGTTCAAGGTCTCAGAGTACTCCCATCTTCTCTGCTATCTTCAAAAGCAAGCGAGTTATTCGGGTGACCTGTTTAAAATGCCCCACACCCTGTGTATATATATATATATACATTTTAATGGCAGATATCGTACTTTAAATTCAATTTGCATATTGTCCAAGTGGTTTAGTTGCCAGTACGAAATACGAACTTTCGAACTATCATCTGTAGATGCAATATATTCGTGAAAATTTCTATAAATACCAAAGGATTAAAACAACGCAACGATTTTGACGAACATCCGGAAGCCTGGAACAGTGTTGAGCGCGGAATTTCCAACCATAACGACACGAAGTTTAACACTAAACCTACCGACACTTTTTGCGTACTTATTGACCGCTGGCGATAGACAGGACGGACTACAATTTTTTCTTAGAGAAAAAAAAGCAAACTAGAAATAAATACCGAAGAATATCTTGCATACTTATTACAAATTTTTCTTAGAAAAAAAGAAGCAATCTAAAAATAAATACCGAAATGAATACCGATATATTGTATGCATATTTCATGAAAAGTCATAGATTACGAAGCGATATGATAACGTCGAAATATGGTCAAATTTGCGTAGAAATTCGAAAGCGGTCAATTTGATCGCTGCGATAGGTTTAGCGTGAACAGCGTGACAATCCGAACATTTAGTCGAGTGCGAAAGTCTCGTGGCTCTCATAGAAGACGAAGAACAGAAGGATATCGTCGGTGTTTTTACTCGAAAAATATTTATTCGCATTTTTCTTTAATATTTTCCTACTTTATATTTCTCGCGTTCAAACGTTAATACAGCAGCCATGTTAAGAAAACGAGTAAGAAATAGCACCGTCGTGCAAGTTTAGAAAGGGCCCCGCTGTCGTTTGTAAAAGGCCTAAGGCTCGAGAAGCTTTAGACACGGCCTTAATTACTACTACTGTTATCGTTTACTAAGAAGAATGATGGAATACCGTTAGGGTAATGCTAGGTGTTTTTATAGCGTTATTATGCAATTGTTTTTTGCTTCATTTCATATTCTAGGAACACGATCGAAGCGCAATATTGAGAAGAGAAGCTAGACTAATTTCATGCAATCGTACTTATCATCGCGTAGGAACTACGAAATTGTCGTGTCGAAGCAAATTTCGTACGAAAAATTGCGATCGAAGATTACGGGAAGCGAACGTGATAAGTCGTCAATTTTATCGTCTGATTTTAATGCTGTAAGAATGTCTGAGAAGCAGTATTTCGAATAATATGGCAAAACGAGAAATGACGAATATTTGATAAATTCGCAATGAGATTTTGTAGAAAAAAAAGAGAAGAAAACAGGGATACTGCTGTTGCTAAATCGATATTTATTGCTACTGTTTGTCTAACGTAGCGAGGCTTAACGCTAAACCTACCGACACTTTTTGCGTACTTATTGACCGCTGGCGATAGGCAAGACAGACTAGAAAATTTTTCTTCGAAAGAGAAAAGGCAAACTAGAAATGGATATCGAAGAAAATATCGCATGAATATCTTATGAAAAGTCATAGATTAGGAAGCGATGTGATAACGTTGAAATATGGTGAAATTTGCGTAGAAATTCGAAAGCGGTCAATTTGAGTGTCAAAGCCTAGTACGCCTACGATCTCTGTTACGGACGTGCAGGATAAAATCTATATTCTTCAAATGTTCAGCAGGATATGGCAAAGATGTTTCTTGCAAGAATCAAATAAGGATGTATTTCTTTAAAAAAGTGAACAAAGCGTGACTTACGCGCGTATCGCGCTTTCCCACGACAGTGGTCAACAGATAGACAAAGAACGAAATAACTCCAACTCGCATATTAACAGAGAAGAAATCGTCGTGAAAAATGATTATCAGCAGCCAAAAGAATTCCGTCGTCGATAATCAGCTATCTGTGTTAACAAGTTACCTACGAGTTACTAAACATCCGATTATTTGAAAATGAGATTATTCGAACGTCTGACCCGTTCTCTTCCGAAGAACTTTTAAACAGTTAGATTACACGTTGTTTCTCGCGTACAAATACACAGTAGCAAAATTTATCTTCATTTGCAGAGTAAGGCTACTAACCATATGCACGCTGGTGTTCAGTATCGCCATAGTTCTAATGGGAGCAGTTAAGAAATATTGGCAACTAGTCATTCTACGTATGGTTCTAGCGGCAGGGTAAGCTTCATCGACGTACCAGGCCGTCCAAAAAGTTTCTTTCGTTTTGTAAGGAAACAACGAATGCACGACATTTTCTCTTTCGTATTATTTCATCGAATTGCGTATGATCGTAATAATAGAAACGCAACAAAATGGATCGTACGTGATTCGGTAAAATAATAGAAAACGACAAAAGTTGCGCATCCGTTATTTTCTTATGAAACGAAAGAAACTTTTTGGACGACCTAATAATTGCTTGTCAGTTTTGATTTATTTATTAACTGTTATAATTTTGTTATTTATTATCTATTATTTATTATTTATTATCTATTATCTATTACTTATTATCTATTATTTATTATTTATTATTTATTATTTATTATTTATTATTTATTATTTATTATCTATTATCTATTATTTATTATTACTTAGTCCGTGAATTTCGGCTTTGGACGAGCTTTCCGTTTTACATCCCGTTTACATCACCTAATTGCCTCTTCCCTTGTATCTATCTAATCTCTTTTCCTTGTCTATCTCTCTTTTCTTATATATCTACCTCTTTTCTTATATATTCTATTATATTGTATTATTAACTGTTATAATGTAAAACATGAAATAAATATACAGGGAGGCGGGATGCAACCCCCTGGCCACGGGCTTACTGTCCGATTGGTTCCCGGAGGAACAACGAGGGCTCGTTATGTCAATTTTCAATTGGGGCATCTACGGAGGCTACGGTATCGCGTTCCCCGTTGGCCGCTACATTCCAGGACTAAATATTGGAAATCTGGTGTGTATAACTTCCGCTTGACAATATCGAGCAACGTAAATTAAAACAAAGAAGCGAATAGCGCAATGGAAATTTCCGCTATTTGTCCAAATGCACGGTGAATGTATTGGGTCGTCCGGAAAATTTCTTTCGTTTTGTAAGGAAACAATAGACGCACGACATTTTTCCTTTTCTATTGTTTTACCGAATCACGTACGATCCATTTTCTTCCGTTTCTATTATCACGATCACACGTAATTCGATAAAATAATACGAGAGACAAAATGTCGTGAATCCGTTGATTCCTTATAAAGCGAAAGAAACTTTTCAGGCCACCTAATATTTTAGAGAATTGCCAAAGCCGATTTCGCTGGATCTGTATGAGAAAGATCTAGAAAAAGCTTAAATAAGAAATAGCAGGGTCGTTTTTTTTCTTTCAAATTGAAATCTGCTTCCTCTTCCTTCGAACAAACCATAGTGATCAATAAAAAAGAAGAACTTGATTAACTGTAACAAAAGACCGACAAGCAGGTACTTGTCCAAATCGAGTATTTCAAGGGGATTCGAAGCGAAGTAAAGCTCCTTCTTAGCGAAGATTAAGTATATGGATTAATGGATGAATCGTGTCAGTAGAGGACGAAGAAAAAGCAATTAGTAAAAGGATCAGATAACACGATCGTGCGGAGCAGTCGACCAGAAAATGAAAGATTTCGGACGCGAAATTTTGTTCGTTAAATCGTGCGATTATCATTTTTTTTTTCCTATTACAGCGTGAAGGTTATTGTATCGATATCCGATTTGGCGCGTTTTCTGTCAATTGTGTTTTATGATATATAAAAAGAACGATCCTGAAATCTTGGAACAGATGGGAGAAGAATTTCAAAGAGATTGAAAAATAAATATCCTGTAGCGTATCGAGCACTTACTAAACTGAATAAAGATTCAAAATCAAAGAATCAAAGTCGTAAAACGCTTTGAATACTACAATAACGAATAAATACTACTAAATTCTATTAAATTCTTAATTAATATCACAATATTATAATAATATTACTAATAAATTGTACTAAATTCGTTTATATCTTATAACTATTAGTTTCTCTATTACGACCTTTTAATAGATTTGCAAAGGATCTACGTTTAGGTATATAAAATTCTTTTTAATATAAATACTACTAAATTCTACTAAATTCGTTTATATCTTATAACTGTTAGTATCTCTATTACGACCTTTTAATAGATTTGCAAAGGATCTACGTTTAGGTATATAACATTCTTTTTAATATAAATACTACTAAATTCTACTAAATTCTTAATATCATAATATTATAATAATATTACTAATAAATTGTACTAAATTCGTTTATATCTTATAACTATTAGTATCTCTATTACAACCTTTTAATAGATNTTGCAAAGGATCTACGTTTAGGTATATAAAATTCTTTTTAATATAAATACTACTAAATTCTACTAAATTCTTAATATCATAATATTATAATAATATTACTAATAAATTGTACTAAATTCGTTTATATCTTATAACTATTAGTATCTCTATTACGACCTTTTAATAAATTTGCAAAGGATCTACGTTTAGGTATATAAAATTCTTTTTAATATAAATACTACTAAATTCTACTAAATTCTTAATATCATAATATTATAATAATATTACTAATAAATTGTACTAAATTCGTTTATATCTTATAACTATTAGTATCTCTATTACGACCTTTTAATAGATTTGCAAAGGATCTACGTTTAGGTATATAAAATTCTTTTCTTATTCGCACGCAGAATATACCGAGCATGTTCGACTGGGAAAACCTCGAATCCTTTCTATGCACAATAAATCATAACAATCGAAGGATGTTAACATTTGTCATCTAAGTAACCTGATTCGATAAATTCCATCGATTAATCTGCCGAGAATTAATCATGACGATGAATTATCTTTATCGTCCTTAGGGATGGAGAGCGTGCTACTATGGAGCTGGTATAATCGGACTGATTGTGGCTGCTCTTACTTTTACTCTTTCCGAACCACAACGAAAAACAATCGGCGAGGAGGAAACGAATACCGATGGAAAGAAAGTGCCAGTTTGGAAAGTAATCCTGCAACCGAGGATTATAGTATTATGCTTGGCTGCCAGCATCAGACATTGCGGTAAAAGGCAATACCTTGATGCAAAGGATTGAAAAATGCATTCGAAGGGTATATTAGCGTCTACCAGCCTGGTTTATTCCAGCGAAATTTCTAATTCTGAGAGACATTTATTTATTTACTTCGGTCTTTGGTATCGATGGACCGTGTACAGTAAATTTGTTCGTATTTTCTATGACTCGTGTTCAAATCTACTTATTTATTCATTTAAATGTCTATACTTCTAACGAGGAAATATTTATTTAAATTTCTTATTGATATTCATGAATTCTAATCTGAAAATTTGTTTCGTATTTTACATTCTCCGTGTCTAAATTTATGACACTTGTATATTTATTTACTCGTGTTTTCTTTTAATATCGATGAATCGTGCAGAGTAAATTTTTCCTTTTTTTGGAGTCACTGAGGCATTGTATGAATTAATATGCAGTTTAAAATATTTCTTGCCTGTTACAAAAAGCGTCGAGGGACTTCAACTTAGATTACTTTTTATTCACTTTGCATTCTTTCCAAGATCTCAATTTCTCTCGTTTTTAAACGAAGAGGTATACGAAGAAAAATATTAGATCTCCTTCAATCCTGTAAATATTATCTTCAAAATACTTCTTGCAAATTCTTCTTCGTATAAATTAACTCTCGACTGCTATCAATGACGAACACTACAACTTAAAATTAGATTACTCGATTTTCGAATATTTTATTTAACTGAATTTCATTATTAAACTTTATCACGGAGAATGTAAAATAGAAGACAAAATGAAATACCCTGAATTTCAGTAATCTGACGTGTACGATAATACAATAATATGCGTATTTAAGGGTTCAGAATCTTCTCAGATCCTAAAGTCTTCTTCCAAATTAGACCAAAACTGGCCTTTTAATACAGAAAAATAAACGACTCTTTTACAATTCGCATTTATAACAATTTGGTTCACATACCTATACGTTTGAAACATTTTTGAAACGATTTAAAAAGAATTTCCTTGCTTTCAGGTGGAATGTGCTTCGCTTACAATTGCGACCTCTACTACAGAGACTACTTCCCCGATTACGATCTAGGCTGGTGGCTGTTCGCGGTGACTATAGTGATCGGTAGCATCGGTGTTGTGGTCGGTGGAGTAATTAGCGATAAATTTGTTGCGAAAATGGGTATCAGATCGCGAGTCGCTGTTTTGGCCATCAGCCAAATAATCGCTACACCGTTTGCGTTTGGCTCGGTATACTTCAATCCTTTATGGGCTATGATCACCCTTGGCATTTCATATTTCTTTGGTAAATAAATTTGAACATACTTTTTGTAACGTATAATTTAAATTTGCTGTGCTTGCGAAATGTACAGATGCACAAGTCCTATATGTGTATAACAGATCTTTCGCTGTTATCAGACTGTTCGGCGATTAGTATAACGATTGGTAAAAAGTAAGCTGAGGTTCGGTTAAGTTGGGACGAGCAATTTGGTCAGAAAGCCCGAACAGAACATCCGATAGTGGTTGAAACTCTATTTGGTTGAAAATGAAGCCTTAAGTGGGAAGATTCTGTTCCACATTTTGGACTTATTTTCGCGCGTACAGAATTGTTTACTCATACCGGGTCGATAATTAATCAAGTTCCAGTGTATTCGGTAAATTTTCAGACTCGGTGGAACTTCTTGAAAACGAAGCCTCGGACAAAATTTTATTCTATATTTTCGGCTTAATTTTCGGTCTCTAATCGGTTGATCATATTACGCGGGACACTCGGTATAAGAGCTTCTATACCTCGGGACTACTATCTCGTCCAATGATCTCGATCAACAGTGGCATTCGAAAGAATATCCTTTAAATTTACTATATTTACCAAACGTTTAAATATACTTTTGTATATCGGTAATACACGGGTGTCCCATTTACCCCATCGATCCCCGAGAACATTACCAAAATTATTCATGATATCGGAAAATGTTTCCAGCGAAAGTTAAACGATTTCCATGCTGGACACAATTCTACGTCGTTCATTTTGCTAAGTGTACAGATAGAACTCGATGTTTTCCTCAAACTTTTTCCTGTACTTGTTACCGGCGATCGGCCTTAGTTTCCGAGACATTTGCGAAAAACTGTAGTTACCACTACAGCGACTACTACGTAGAATTGAGCGTTTACGGCAGCGTATGCGTCTGTATTAGTTGCCAGGCGATCGGATTAAATGACCTGCTCAATTCTACGTAGGATTCCCTGTAGTAGTAGCTATAGCTTTTCGCAAATATCTCGGAAAGTAAGGCCGACCGGCAGTAACAACAGTAAGTATAACGTTTCGCAAAAAATCGAATCCCTAAAAGTGCACTGGCACGCGGTATATGTCAATGTAAATGTGTAAAATTCCTTTTTATCTACGAAGGATATTCCGGAAAGTAATAAAATAAAAAATAGAAGAGAATACACAAATATTTATCAATGAAAAACGATATCTTTCTTATCCGTGAAACGCACTGTCATGCGGTATATATTTTTTCTTTTTTTTTTTTT